>CM046038.1:9520149-9698424 GCA_025215565.1 Flaveria ramosissima | reverse complement strand
CCATCCCTCTGTTTGTACGTGAGTAAAGGACCTGGTGACCTGATGATGATCATATCTAAAGCTCTCAAAAGAATCCTAAGTGATCAACTGTATATTATCCTGAGCTTTATAAACATTGCATCAATGAGATGTCAAACACATCTCAAGATAGCTATTATAATTTAAAGTACATAGTCAAAGAGTGCAAGAATGATGATTTGACTTACAAAGGGAGGACAACACCTTTGTGAATCAACTGTGAAGCCCATGACAGTTATTGCTAAATCAATAAAACATGATAAACAGCAAGCCTAGTTGATACATGAGCTCTTGTATGGATTTATAAGGACAATATACTTGCAATCAGAACTTGTTCCAGTATCAACTATACAACATAACTAATCAGGAAGAGGCTTAGCAATGTAGTATGATCCCATCTTAAGTGCATCTGATCATTATCATATATTCAGTGTTTATGTTATTCCTCTTAAAGAAATTTATGATAAATGCTTAAGTTCATCATTAATCACAAATTTAGGGGAGTAGTATTCATGAAATAACATCTATATCAGCAGCAGCAATGTCTATATCTTTATCAAGTTGAAGAGATTGAAACCTGAGCATCACATTAGCAGTTGGTTACATGAAATTTATTTTAAGTTTCCTTGTACTAAATTGTCATGTATACAAAGCCAACGAGGTCCTATAGCAATAATTGGTTCAACCAATGGAGTTGGGCCATACATACAACTGTGTGTAAATCAATATTAGTAGATTAATGTTTATCCGTAGATTGGTAAACTGCGGATAAACAAAAATCAATCTAGTAGAAGTTGTTGATCCGTAGATATACTACGGAAGAGTAAGTTGTCGATTACACTTAATGTGATATTACTTTACGGAAGAGTACAATGTGGGACCCACTGAATAAATCCGAGAAAATTAATATGTCTGAGGGTATAAATAAAGAGATTTGACTTGTCAAATGCATTATGCACTTTTTCAGCTCACTTTTTCAGACCTAGAGAAAATCTCGCAATAAATTTTTCCCACTTTCTCAACATTCAAAATTTATCAAATCAAACCTTAAGCAAACGTATATCTGAGTTCTTAATCAGCGTCTATTAAGGTAAAACATGTTGTAATCATCAAGAATGAACAAGTTGATTCTTGTTTTATCTCATAACTGTTCGTATTCTTATATCAATAACATGATTCTAATGAAGTCTTTCTTATGAACAGATGGATCATCGATTTGCAAAAGAGCATAATGTATGTGCTTTCTTGAACCCTGACGATCCCTGTGTCGGAAGGATGTCAAGAAATTATGAGATATTTGAGAAGATCAAGGGTTTTCTATGCATTATCTGCAGAGCCAACAATTTATCGATCGCACATCAGTGATTTCTGGAATTCTGCGCGTATAGAAGAAGATAATGAAGGAATTATTGCTGAAGTAAGGAATCGAAGGCTGAGAATAGACGAACAAACTATAAGAAGGGTACTAGAACTGGGAGATGTTGAAGCAGGACACCCTGATGTATTCGATAATGAATACATAGAAAAGGTGTTCCTTCTAATGGGATATGATGGAGACTTTGAGAAGGGAGAAATCAAGAAGGGAAGACTCTGCAAACCATACAGATTTTTGTGTCACACTTATCTGAAGTGTATGTCAAACAGAAAATCTGGGCTTGACAGATTTTCTAGACACATATCATCTGGTATTATTGGGATCTTTGAAGGAAGGACGTACAACTACTCAAAGTACATCTTTAACTGCTTGTGTGACCACATCAGAGTACAGAAGGCTGATAAGATGTATATGTTTCCAAGATTCATTCAGCTGATCATTAATGCAGACCTGCCTGGAACAAATGTGGAGGGTGGTGTGTTCATTCAAGCACACCTTGGCAGATCTGTGCTGAACAAAATCTCAGGGAGATATGAAGGAGAAGATGTAGACATGTTTGCACATGTGATTGATGCTAGTGCAGACATACCTCCAGAGTTAGTTTGGGGATGAGGAAGAGAGCTCTGCTACCAGCTCTGCTCAAGACACACCATCACCAGTAGCCTCACCACAGCAACAACAAACACCCCAAACACAATCACCAGCCAGCCAAACTACAGAACCCATCTCACCAATCCTCAATCTATCACCACAACAACAACCAACACCCCAAGCTCAATCACCTGCCAGTCAAAATACTGAACCAATCTCTCCCATCCAACCCCAATCACCAAATCAGCTTCAGATGCAACTCTACCAACAACCAACCTCAAACTCAGATACTGAGAGCATCTACACTGGAGAGACAGAATTAGTCTCAGATGCAAGTACAGTCAAACTGTCACTATCAAAGACTGAATCCCCTGTGCACTCAAATGAAACTGAACAAGTTTCTCCCATGATTGATCAGCAACAACAACAAACTCTTCAAGAGCCAGAAGATCAAGCCACTGAAGCAAAGTCTAGTCAGCAAGTGTTGATCATGAGGAGGTAAAAGAAGAAGAGATTGAGTCTGAGCATCAGGAAAGAGATACAGAAGCAGATCAGGTTGATGTGATTGCCTACAATGAAGATGATCTGAGTGATGATGACATTCCTGTAAGCAAGAGTTATCTGGTGGCTGAGTACAACAAGCTGGTGCTCAAGTCAAATAAAAGAAAGGCAAGAATACAAGAGCTGAAGGGCATAATTAAAGAAAAAGATGAAGAATTGATAAATCAGCAAGAAAGGATAAAGAGACTGAGAGAAGATGCTCAAAGTGATAAAGAAGTGATTGATGCTCTGCTAGACAAAGAAGCTGAACTTATAGAGTCAGCAGAGAATGAGAAGAAAGATAAAGAAAAGATCATGAAGAAACTTGAACAAGCATCTGACACTATGACTGCTCAGTCAAACATAATAAAGACAAAAGAAGAAGAAATTGAGCAACTTAAACTGAAGATCAGCTCATTGGAATCCTATGCCAAAACTTCAACTACTCAAACAAAACAAAGTCCTAAGGCATCAAAAGAAGTGATTGGTACTCAAGGAAAAGAAAGTACCTTGGTACTACTGAGAAGAAGCCAACTGATGAAAGTAGTCCAAAGAAACAAAAGCTTTCTCCTGAACACACACCATAATAGACTTATCTGCTGAGGAGCCCATCACTGAACAGAAAGATGAAAGTGACAAAGAATGGGAAGAGTAATCAAAGAAGACACACCTCCAAAGCAAGAAGTCTCAAAGGCTGATGATCTTCTGACTACAAGTGACATACTTGAAGAGAGGCCTGAATCAACCATGTTCATGACACTCATAAATCATGGTTTCCCTTATGACATGGTTGAAAGACTGAACATGACAGAGATGAAGAATTTGTTGAAAGAGTTTGAGCTTGCCAGCTTCATGATTCCAAACTGTGACTATGAAGCATTCAATACCTTTCAATCAATTCAAAAGATAAAGAAGGAGTTGGGACACTGTGACACAGCCAAGCTGAGCAAATACAACATGACTTGCTGGTTACAGGGACACAACTACAAGCCTCATGAGCTTAAAGGAAGAACAGTGGGAGAACTAAGAAGGATGATGGAGCATGTAATGAAAGTTGAACTAGATACTGGGGTAAAGTTCAGAACTGAAGCTCCACATCAATCTTATGAACAACAAAGCAAACTCCCTGCTGAACCCATAACTGTTGAACCCAAAGATCAGCATAAAGGGAAAGAGAAATTGATTAGAGAGCCAAGGGAAGTCATCCCCGGAAAGGTATGGCCACTTGGGACTGCAGTTAGAGAAATAACTGAGCAAAAGTCCACTCTAATACAACTGATAGATCACCTCACAACTCCCAGCTCTGCGGAAGAAAACAAGATCATGGCATGGAAATATGATCCAGAGTGGGATTGTGCTGTCATTAAAAGAACATCTGG
Organism: Flaveria ramosissima; assembly: GCA_025215565.1. NCBI lineage: Eukaryota > Viridiplantae > Streptophyta > Magnoliopsida > Asterales > Asteraceae > Flaveria > Flaveria ramosissima. Next base: position 9,694,521 of record CM046038.1, on the reverse strand, counting down.
AAGAGTTGAATACTTCCAAGATGTACTCTCAGTGGTGAGTCTGCCAGAGAATGACATCAGAGACCTTCAAAGCTTAAACATCAGCAACTATCCAATTCACCCTAGAGGAAGAGACTTCTCAACTCTAGTGGGAAAGTTAAAGACTAAGTTTAAAGATGATGTGCTGATTGAAGCTAAAAGAGAAGACATAGAACATCAGAAGAGAATCAAAGGGCTCAAAAGATACAAGTCCAATGCCTCAGAACATGTAGATGATGAATTCATGAAGAGGATTGGATATAACAACAGAAACAAAGCAGCTCTTAAATGTATTGAAGGGACTCAATTCACATACCCAATCACTGAATGGGGATATGTAGAAAAGACAAAAGAATTGGTCCTACTGAGGAATGCTGAAAACAAGAAAGCAGAAAAGATCAGAATCTTTGATCCTGTGGAAATCAAACTGCTTCATCCCAGCTACACTTCATACTTAAATGACAAATTCTTTCCAAAGCTGTCTGATGAACAAGCACAAAATGATTTATTTCTACATGTTCATGTGATTCAAGTAGTGGACAAACTTCATGCAAAAGCATATAAAAGAAGAAGATTTAATGCTGGATTGCTGAAGGGAACAACATTTGAAGAAGTTACAGAACTAAGAATAACAGAACAAGATGAGCTAGAAGTGGTGAATAACAACAAGGTGTTAGACACACTCACTACAGAAGAAGATGTTCTGGGAATTAGTTATGAAACTTTGAAGATGATGAGCAAGATGAAGATCAAGTATAAGTATGATGATCAGAAGACTGCTGTCTCCTACTTCTACAACAAGATGATCGCAAGAATCAAAGATCTTGCAGTTTTGAAGGAATGAATACAAGTAGCTAAGCCTAAGGGGGAGTATTGTTAGGTCTAGAATCTGTAGATCTAGTCATTTTGTATAGGCTTAGTACTTGAATCAATATTTGTAATGAACCTTTGTAATTCATTATTATGTATGCATTAAATATATAGGTTAACCCATTTATATATGTGTTGATGTATGTATGGTTGCAGGTACAAACATAATACTTGATCAATTTTGAAATTGACCAAGTGTAAGAAACATCTACGGATGAACAAATTAGTCTTCCGTAGATGTATATCTTACAAGTAACAATACATCCGAAGATCATCTACGGATGAACAAAATCAACTGGAGTTCCAAGTGTTCAAGAAATGCTGCGGAAGATCATTACCTTCGGAAGAACATTATCTACGGAAGAACAAAATTTACTACTGAAGATAATATTCCTGCGGAGACCAAACACTTGTGTTATACAAGTGGTACAAGTCAACAAGTCAACAAGTCAACAAGGCGGTTATACGAATCCCGAGAAATCCGTTGATTCCTTATCAGAAACAAATCAAATCCCAAGAGATCCGGTGTTTCCTATAACTGAAACATCTGTCTATAAATATGGATCCTAGGTTTCGATTCAAGGACGATTGAAAACAGACGATTGATTGATTGAGAACAGCAACAGCATTACAGCAATCATCAAAAGTCTTTCGATCATCATAACATATACAAACATCATAGCATTCATTGTTTCATTCTTTTGTAATCTTCAATACATTATAATAAAACATTAATTAATCTTTAATTGTGTTTTGTGTCGTGTGTTCTTGATATTCATTGACATTGAATGTTGTTTAAATACAATTAAACCAAATCAACGTTAATTCCGCTAACGTTGACTTGAAATCAATTCTCACTGATAATTCCTGTCGACGATCCTTGGATTCACAGAAACAATAGTATCCCATAGAACTTGAAATTGTAGTCAATAGTTTCAAACTAAACTTTTTAGGCAGAGATGACATATAAGTAGAGCTTGAACTTCAACCTCAACTAATTCCAATAAATACAAGTTTTCTACGATTGAATTAAGATTGTGATGTGAGCATTACTAAGTTTTCTTCTTTCATCCTCTTGTTCACCAGTTGTTGAATAAGAACATTTTATAGTGTAGAAGATTTTTATACATATTCGATAGAGCTGACATCATACCACGAGTCGTGGTTTCCTTCATGAGTAAAAAAAACACTCTTCATCAAAACCAATGTAATAACCGCTCTTGCCTTCTTGTCTTTGATTTTGAATAATCTTGTTCCATCCTATCAGGTTTTCTCCTAGTATCACATTCAAGTCCTTTTGACATAATAATGCTTCTACTTGTATTTACATCAAATGAAATCAAAATCGTTAAATTTCTCGATCACAATGCCATCTCAAACATCAAACGAGAAGCAAATTGCAATAGTAAGTAGTGGCACGGGCTTGAAATTGACAACTGTTCTACTGAACACTGTCAATTGATCGATTTGCTCTATAAATAACTTTTGCGGACAAATCTAAACCCTTAACACTAAACTTTCACAAAATAAGGTTCTCTAATCAATTGATAATAAGCAATCAAAACAGAACTTGATAACTAAAACTATAATACAGTCTTGAATCAGTACTCATGTCGTAAATACCTAACCAAAATCTTAAATGAAAAGCAAACCCGAAACTTGAGCACCCAAACCAAAACAACCCAATCGAAATCCTCCATGAAACGAATGAACCTGTTTTCTCCTGATCGACGGCTGAAATATGATTGTAGACACTGGCGGTTCACGATGATGCTTCAAATGACAACAAAAAACAATAAAAAAAGTTTTTGTTTCTTTGTTCATGCGTCTTCACAACAACAAACAAAAACATATTCTATTTGTTTATTTGTTATTCATAGACCTCAAGACAAACAAAAAAGGTTGCATGCCTCCCCCTTTTCCCCCTCTGCGGAGACCCTAAACCAACAAAAAAAGTATTATTTTTCTTATCCTAGTCAAGTCGAACGAAAAGAAAAAGGTGACGGTAGTGCGGCGATTCCAAGGGCTCCAATATCTACTCCTAACCGCAATCCTTTCGCGAATCGTCTTAGTGCAACGTTTATCCAACGAGCGTAAGATGCCACTTGTTCATATTCAAGTGGCACAGCTGAACCAACACATAAAAAACTAGTTTAATGTGGTTCGATCAGTGTGACATATGTCTACGGATTACAACTAGGTTTCTTTATTATATAATATTATTTTTGTGCTTAGTATAATATTACAATACGTAACATGGATATTTATTGAGAGAAACTAGTGTTATATTTTTAGTAAACAACGACAACAACTCATGGTTCAAGCCTAAAACTTTCATAAATCCAATATTGACAAGCTCTGGAGCTATAACATTGATTTTAGACTTATTATTCTAAAATTGGTTTTTGACTATTACATTGAAAGTTTTTAGAACTTAAAAATCATTTTATTCTTAATGTTAATAATGACATTTATTAAGTTCTTCAAGATCATTAGAATCATTAGATGTTTGTGTATCTTAAATGATTCATTGTACTGCTTAGTTACAACCATGTGACTGTGACCAAACTCAAACGAAGCTATTTTTGTAAATAACTCTTATCACCTAAAGCGTCTGTGCTTGATATTTTTATACAATTGAAAAAAAAAAAACTAAAATTTCAGTAGATAAACAAGTGATAGACATTCAAAGAAACACAATCCTAACTCCTTCATTTCGACAAGATAGATATACTATGAACCCAGTCATCTTATTTTCAAAAAATGTCTTTACTCAAAGAAAAATAATAATAATAATAATAATAATAATAATAATAATAATAAAAATATCTTTTTTATAATGATAATAATTGGATTTGAGAGAGTTGGGCCACATACTGGGCCTGACCCACATATCTTGGAAGATACATATCTTATTCTAAAAATATCTACGCCCTTCCTCTTTCAGAGAGACCTTTGGTGACGTGGCCTCTTCTCTATCCCTAACTGGTATCCTCTCACGCGCTCTTTTTGCACTTTTCTCTCCACGTCTGCCCCTCTCTAACATGCGCCTCCTCCCCCCCATACGCACCCCCACCACCAACCAACATCCAACGGCCCACCTTAACCCACTTCCCCCCGCGCACGTTAGCCCCCACCCCCCAAAAAAAAAAGTAACATTCTTTATTTTCTTACAACCAAACGGATGAACACGAAGACGACTTCGTTTCTTCACACACACACACACACCACACAAAAGCACACAGGTACTATTGATCTATTAGTGGTAGCTGGAGGTGGATGTGATTTTTGATTGTGATTTTGATGTGTTTTTAGATCTTATCGAACAATCGATGCTGTTGAGTTGATATTTTTGATGATCAAATCTGATGGAGGTTTTGTTTCCGTTTGAATCTCTTGTGTTGATGTAAGCAGTTCGATAGTACGTGTGTGTGTTGTTTGTTGTTTGTGATTCGCTTTTATGTTATGAGAACTGTACTGATCTGTTGTGGATGGAGTTTCCAGATTTAGAAACCCTAAATCTGGATTTTGTTGTGTATAAATAGTTAGTGAAATTGTGTTATGATGGAAGTTCTTTAATGGCGGATTTGTGTTAGAGAGTTTGTTGTAGGATGGGGGGGGGTTTTGTTGGTGAATTTTGAGGTTTTAGAGGTTTGAAGGAGTGGATTTGATTGATGTGGAAGATGGAGCCGAATGAGATTCTGTTGAGCAGAGGTGTGGTGGTGGTGGTGTAGGGAATACCAACGGGAAGACTGGTGAGGGGTTATCGATCGAGAGTAAAGTGAGAATTTTGCTTTGTGACAATGATGTAAAGAGTTCTGAAGAGGTTTTTCATCTGCTTGTAAATGCTCTTATCAAGGTATTATTATGTTCATAGTCTTTGTATCTGATAATTGTTCTTGATTAGTGCTAATTAGTTTGTTTGAAGTTTTGCTGCTTGATTTGATCTGTTTGGTACTTTGATCTAATTACCATAAAAGTTGATTCAGTCTGTTGTGATTTAAAGATGATGAATTGTTTATGTTATAGTGACTTCAGTGCGATCACCGAGGCAAGTGATTGATGCCTTGAATGCCGAGGGGGCCTGACATAGATATTATTCTTTCTGAAGTTGACCTTCCCATGGCTAAAGGCTTCAAGATGTTGAAATACATCATGAGAGACAAAGATCTGAGGCGAATTCCTGTGATCAGTAAGCCTCTTGATGAACTATGTCTTTTCAGGTTTATGGAGGTTGTCTTTTTTCATTATTTGGTTTCTTTTCTCTTTCTATTTTACAGTGATGTCTGCTCAGGATGAAGTTGCTCTTGTTGTTAAATGCTTGAGGCTTGGAGCAGCTGATTACCTTGTGAAACCCTTGCGAACGAATGAGCTGTTGAATTTGTGGACACACATGTGGAGGAGAAGACGAATGGTATGTATAGGCTATAGCCTTTTAATACGACCCATATGGTATTATTAACAATAACATAAATACTAACAGAATACAAAGCTGGAATTGTGCAAAAGTAAATCTCAAACACAGAAACACTACTTTTATTTTGTTTTGTACTGCTGTTATAACTCTTCTTTTGACAGCTTGGTTTGGCTGAGAAGAACATCATGAACTGTGAATTCGATCAGGTCCAGTCAGATCCTAGTGAAGCTAATACCAACAGTACCACTATGTTTTCGGATGACACAGATGACAAGTCACACAAGACTTCAAATCCAGAAATCTCCCAGTCTATTCCTCAAGAAACGAGGTTAGAATCTTGTTCACTGAATATGGTTTCTTGAGTTGTTACCAAAACTATTCTTTTTCAGACCCAATGTGATTACACCTCCTAGTTTTTGCATTGCCAAGAGACTACTCTTCCACCAAGAAATTGACATCCCCTGATGTAGACTTTGCAGTCATGTTGCAACCACCATGTCACTATTGTATAAGCATACAGATTAAAGTCAGAATTCTTTGGATACCAAAGGCCAAGTGATGGAGCACCTTTGAGATATCTTAAAATTCTTTTGACATAGACTAGGTGTGACATCTTGGGGTTGGCTTGATATCTTGCACAAATGCATGTAGCAAACATGATATCTGGCCTGCTAGCTGTGAGGTACATAAAGACCCAATCATTGTCTATAGAGATGCTCATCAACACGCTCCGCTCAAGATCATGTCCAAGGGAGTGATTTCTGGCTATAGGTGTCTTAGCACCATACAATCAGTCATGTTGAACCTTTTAAGTATGTCCTGTACATACTTTGACTGACTTATGAAGATGCCATTGTCAACTTGCTTCACTTGAATTCCTAGAAAGAAATTGAGTTCCCCGTGGCACTCATTTCAAACCTATCTTCATCAGCTTCACAAAGTCTTTGCAGAGCTTTGGATTAGTTGACCCAAAGATAATGTATCTACATATACTTGAACTAGCATTATGTCATTTCTTGTTCCTTTGATGAAGAGAGTTCCATCTATAGTACCCTTTTGTAGCCATGTTGACAGAGATACTGAGATAGAGTCTCATACCACTTCCTAGGTGCTTGGTGCAACCCATAAAGAGCTTATTATCAAGCCTGCAGACATAATCAGGATGATCAGGATCTGCAAACCCGAGTAGTTGTCTGACATCCACCTCTTCATCAATCACCCCATAAAGAAAAGCACACTTGACATCAAGTTGGTAGACCTTGAAGTTCTTGGATGCAGCAAAAGCTAGGAATATTCTGACAGCTTCAAGTCTTGCTACAGGAGCAAAAACATCTGTGTAGGTCAATTCCTTCTTCTTGAGTATACCCTTGAACAACTAGTCTTGCCTTGTTCTTGATGACAAGTCCTCTATCATTCTTCTTGTTCCTAAAAACCCATTTGGTTCCTATGCTAGTATTCCCTTGAGGAAGAGGACATAGGTTCCAAACCTTTTGCCTTTTGAATTGAAGCAGCTCCTCTTGCATAGCTTCAACCCAACTTCCATCCTTTAAAGCCTCATCAATTCCCTTTGGCTCTATCTGGGATAAGAAACAAGAGTGAAGACAAACATTTGCTTCATGGGTTTGTCCTCTTGTTCTCACCCCTGAATCAACATCTCCAATGATGTTGTGGTAGGATGAGACTTGTGGATCTTAGCTGAGGGATCACAGCAAGTTGCTTAGACAAATCTAAATTTGAAAAATTTTGATCTGGCAAAGAGGATTCACCCTCCACATCAGCACACTTATCAAGATTGACTTGATCCAATGAGTGTGTGACATCCTTGATGTTGTCTTCTCAATGCAGTGGTTATCAGCATCAAGAAATTCCTGATCACTTTCACCACCACCATTTTCTCCAACATTTGAAGCTCCTTCTTCTGAGTTTTGTGCCTCTAAGCTGGAATTCGAAGGCACCCCAGAAGCATCAGCAGGATTTGTCATTGATGTGCTGGTAGAAACTTTATTTGTAGGAATAGTTACCACTGCAGCTGAAGATGTGTAACTTGAAGGTCTTCTGAGCTCAAATCTTGGGTCAGTATCACCTGTGGTTAATATATCTGTAGATCCTGAAACATTCTCACAAGATTTGTTAAAACAGTTGGTAACTAAATCAAGATCAAATAGCCAATCCGGACCAGAACCTTTCACACTAGGAGTGTGCTCATTGAAAGTCACATTTACTAACTTCTCAACTACTCTGGTTCTGAGATTGTATACTCTATAAGCTTTAGCTTGAGAAAAATATCCAATAAAGTGTCCGTCATCTGATTTCTCAGCAAACTTGGCAATTTGATCTTTGGTATTAAAGATGGTGCAAGGACATCCAAATGACCTGAGAAAACCAATGAAAGGTTTTCTCTTGTGACAAAGTTCATAAGGAGTCTTACCATATGTCTTAACCACTAAAACTCTATTTTGCACATAGCAAGCAGTGTTCACTGCCTCTGCCCAGAAGGTGATGGGCAGTTTAGAGTCAGACAACATAGTTCTTGCAGCTTCAATTAGTGTCATGTTTCTCCTTTCAGCAACACCATTTTGCTGAGGAGTCCTGGGAGCACTATATTGTCTTGTAATACCTTTTTCATCACAAAATGCATCAAGGATTTGATTCTTGAATTCAGTTCCTTGATCACATCTTATGGTTTTGACCTTGTGATCACATTGATTCTCAATCTTTAAAATGAAATTCTTCAGAATCTCAGGGGTCTCAACCTTAGTTCTAAGAAAGAAGACCCAAGTGACTCTTGTAAAATCATCTGTGATAACCAAACAATAAGAGGTTCTTCCTAGACTCATTACACTGGTGGGGCCAAAGAGATCCATATGTAATAAGTGTAGGGGATTAATGATGGAATTTCTTTCCTTTGGCTTGTGAGATACCTTGTGTTGCTTCCCTTTCAAGCATGCAACACAGTGGTCATCACTTGTAAACTCTTTCTTTGGTATTCCAGTTACCAAATCATTCTTAATCAATTTATTCATGTTTTTAAAGTTTACATGTCACATTCTTTTATGCCAGAGGAAAGACTCATCATTATTTGCTTTAGACAGAAAGCATGAAACTTCTCCTGAGGGAGATGTTTCTTGCAAGTCCATCTTGTACATGTTCCCTTTCCTGGGGGCTCTGAGCAAGATGTGCTCATGAGGAATGACCACCCCAGACCTGAGAACAATGCACTCATGCTCAGTGATGAGCATGTTATGACTCTGATCACAAAATTAGGATACACTCAGAAGATTATACCCAAGCTCCTTGACAAATTTTACCTTCTCAATGTTGAGCTTACCATTTGTGACCTTGCCCCTTCCAGTAATGTAACCTCCTGCATCTCCTCCAAAAGCAGCTGGTCCTCCATCAATTCTTTCAAACTTTTGGAGTAGTGACCTATTGTTTGTCATGTGCCTGGAACAGCCACTATCAATGATCCATGCATTCCTGTTTGTCTTGAGCTGTTCCTGCACAACAGAGATGATTAGTTACATTTGGAAACCCAAGCCTTATTGGCCTTGGCTCATCAAAAGAAGTTGAAGACAATGCAACAGTAATTGATTCTATAGTCATGCTAGAAGGATCATTTGCTGATGTTGATGAAGAACTTTCAGCCACTTCGTATTTCTTTGACTTCCACACCACCTTTGGAAGCTTAGACTTGACCTTCAATACTTCGGAAGCTTTGATGACTTCAGAAGTTTTGATGATTGGACCTTCGGAAGATCTTGCTTTCACTGCAGCAAGTTTCAATGCTTTGGAAGTATTCCTTTCTTCCAAGACCAAATTTTCTTCCGAAGGCAAGTTTCCATTTGTCTTCTTCTTCATTTTGGAGCTTCCGAAGGAAACAAATTTTCCTTCCGAAGCTTGCTTCTTCTTCTCCAAACTCTTAGAAGTTTTTCTTGGCCATGTGGAGAGTACTCTTTGGATTGTAAACACAATCCTTAGCAAGATGAGAAGTACTCCCACACATAACATAGTCCATTTTCTTCATTCTAGGATTTTTCCTTTGAGAACAAGACTGAACTTGATCACTTTCCTTCTCCATCTTCACCTTTGCAGATACTATGGCAGTTCTTGTGGGGATAGAACTACCTTTGGAGCTGGATGGTTCAGGTTGTACAGTAGTGATGCACAACTGATCAGCCTTTTTCTTGATGATAGGATGATTTGGACATGAACTAGAAATCTTGTTGATGGAGTTCAAGTTTGTGTCTTCAGCCTTTACCACTTCAAATCCTGCAGAGATGAAGACTTGTTTCTGTGTAGAATTTAAGGTGGCCTTGATCTCTTGAGCCTTTTTGGACTTTCTTTTGGCCTTCCTGATCAAGTTCTTTCTTCTTGACTTGGTCATCCCAGCAGCTTTGCTCTCCTCAAAGGGATGATGACCCTTCTTAGAATGCTCTTCTTCACTCTTCTCAGAACCATTCTCCACCATCTCCTCTTCATCCTCTTCAATCACAGGATCTATGAAGGGAAGCTCATCTTCACAAGTTCCACACCTAGGAGATCTTACAGACAATATTGTATGTGGAGGAGCTATCTCACAAGATCCTAGTCCCTGCTTATTTTTATAACAAACTTTTGCATACAAGGATGAGGATATTATGTTCTTGAAGGTCTCTTCTTCAAGAACACATTTTTTTGTCTTGGCTTTGCTGATCACAAGCTCAGCCTGGCATTCAGTTAATTTAGTAATGAGATCTTTGATCTGAGTCCTGAAGTTTATATGCTCATGTTTAAGAGTTGAAATGGTTTTCTCTAAGTCCTCTATCTTTAGTTTATAATCATTTTCAGCTCTTTTAAAATCAGCTTTTAAGATATTTAAGGACTCAAGATCAGATCTCATTTCTAAATTATAGGACCTGTATCAATTTAATTTAGCAATGCATTCAGGAGTATAAAGATGTTCCAATACCTTGGTTTCATCGTGGTCTGCCATGAGTGCTTGGTTTGGAGATGCATCTTCTACCTGAAAGCTCCAGTCAAAGCCTCCTTCTTCAACAGCAACTGTAGCTTGCTGCTTTGGCTTCTCATTCTGGGGGGCTTTCTCAGTGTAGTTTCGTCAGGTTTGTGCTTGGCCATCATTTGTCCTTGGTGCCTTACACTCTCTTGCAAAGTGTCCCATCTGGTTGCAGTTGTAACACTTTACTTTGCTTTTGTCCAGCCCAAACTTTCCACTAGATGCATTGCTTGGAAACTTTCTCCCTGTCCTTTATAGATCTTCTTGGCTCTGTGAGTGAGAAGAGCCATCTACTGGACTATCTCCATGTACTCCAGATCATCTGGATGGATACAGTCCAAATCTTCAAGAGTGAAGAGAATGTTGCCTGAGGTTTCATCAGCAGAGACAAAGGCATGAGAAGAACTTGTCTCTTGGAAAGGACTTCCTTGAGTGTAGCTTTCCCTTGGAGTCTCTGGGAAGGTGATGAAAGGGCCCTTTTATGAGTTGTTAGGGAAGCATATAAGATGATGTTATGGTTCAATGCTTTCCCTTTCAACCATATGGAGGGCTGAACTCAGTTGATTGCTAGAGTTACCAGATGAGTTTTGCATGTTCATCTCCATCTGGTAGCCACTAAGAATACCATACAACTCTGTAAGAGTAAGAGTCTTAAGGTTCTCAGTCCTCTTGAGTTACTCCAACATCCATTAGAGTATCCACAATCTCAACATACCTGAAGTATTGTTGAGTCATGGTTTCACCTGCCTTGAAGGTGAAGTTTTCAAACTGCTGCTTCAGGAGATCCTTCTTGTTTAGCTTCACCTGCCTTACAATGTCCAGCTTCAGTGCTTCCCATAGTTGCTTGGCAGTTTTGCACTTCTTGAAGCCTCTGTAGATAGAGTTTGGAAGAGTAGTTTGAAGGGTTGTCATGACTTTCTGATCAATCTCTATTCTCTTTCTATCTGCTTCAAAGTAATCAGCCACAGCCTTAGGAATCATACCACCACCAGTAGCAGAAGTGGTGCTTGGTATGTAAGGTCCTTCAACAACAGAGTCCCACATCCTGGAGTCTTGAGACTTGATGAAGCCTTCCATTCTTTGACACCAAGTATCAAAGTCTTCAGGAGTGATCAGTGGAGACTTTGTCATAGTTCCAGTTTCCATATCAGCTTTGGTTATAGCTGCCATTTGAGTTGTTAAGTACTTTGTGTGTGTGAGGGATCTTAAGATGGTGAGATCTTATATCAAGAGCCTGAAATGCTCTGATACCAAATGCAGGATCAGTGAAGGGTATGCACTCTGAACACAACAACACAATGAGGAGAGTTGCTTAGAACACTTAACAGATCAAATAGGAAACTGGTTAACTTGTTAATGAAAGATGCTAAGAACACAAGTAAATATGAGACAAAACAAGATTGGAAACAACACAAGTAATTGGTTTTCAAGAATGTTGTATATTGTTTCTCAAGTTCTATTACAAATGTTATAAAGCATACGATGGAAAGTTACAAGTACTTGAGATACTTTATACTACATCCTACAGCCGGCCATACTTTGAAGGCCATCTGGATACAATTGACTAGACAACTACAAAATCAAATGTAGAGTCAAAAGGCAGATCTGCCTTTTGACTAGTGACTATGACATGTCATAGCTCATATCTTAATATATTACAAAAAGGATAAAAGTACATAAAGTAGAAAGAATGAACTCAAGACCTCAATGTACAGTTACCAAAAGCATGGACCTTTTCACCAACTCATGTAAGTTGGTGACTTTACATAGTAGCAGCGGAAAGATGGTCCAGCTTTATGGTAAAGTACATTAGATAAAGGCATATCTCTAAAAGTCTTCGGAAGAAATCTGTCCTCACTCTTTGGCTTCGGAAGACTTTGTCTTTGAAGCTTCGGAAGACTTCACTTTTGGCTTCGGAAGATGTTGGTCTTGGCTTCAGAAGATTTTACACTTAGAATATTTCTAGTGCATGGTGTAAAACTTCCGAAGCATTTCTACTTCTGTTCTTTAGTGCATGCATGCAGAGAGACTTTGGATGTTTTGGCTGCATCAGACTTATAGGAATCCTTACAATATATAACTTTGTTTACATTATTTTACAAACATTTCAGATATTTATTTGCTTATGAAACATGTGAACTCACCAACCATTGTGTTGACGATTTAAGCATTTTTCTAAGGTTGTTAGCACATCTAGGGATTATGATGCCTTGAAGTTACATTGTTTTTATCATACATTCAAACATGTTTTAAATTACATTACTTACATTGGTTGGGCGCCTTGTTTTGCACGTACCTACTTTTGGGTTTTTACATTATTTATGCTTTCGCAACTTAAACTATGAATAGTGTTTTTCTCATGTTGAATGAGCAAACTCGATATATTAAATTCATATAGTGGTCATTCAACTTGACTGATGACTAGTATCTTGGTTGGTCATGTACCTCATGGTATAACACTGCAAGTGGAATTCGAGGGTGTAACAATTTTTACAGGTATGAGAGGGGGATAATTATTTTCATTTGTAGGTGTTATTTTAGTAGATGTAGGGCTGGTTAGGAATAATATGGTTAGGGTAGATATAGGACATGAGGCTTATGTTATAGATGATGTTGTTTGGGAAGTGAAGTTTGGTGGATGGGAAATATTTGAAGGTTAAAGTTGTTGGTTTGTATGAGAAGTGTTATAGTGAAAGATACAACACTTCTTTTAAAACCAGCCCGATTAATATCATAGTAAAGCTTCAACAAATTATTAATGAAATAAAAAAGAATTTTAAATACTCGATCATACTTGTTAAAAGGAGACCCAATTAAGATCATAGTTGCTAAAAGCAGTCGCTTAGTGGGACGAGGCGATAAAATAATTCCAGTCCCAAATACACATATGCTTTGAAGCAGAGTCTTAGGAGGCATTTGTTCACATAATGTCAGTGAAATTGGAAATCTAGTTAGAATTGGAATTTGAAGGAATTCTTTACAAATCTTATGGTTTGTTTGCTTGGTAATGTTCTGATTCATAATAGAAATTTATAATATTAAAAAGAGTATATTGTTTGACCCTTATTTTCTTCATCCCAACCCTAATCAAAATCTGTGACATCCGGTAAATTTCCGTTATCAAACTCCGTTAGTTTCGTTAAGTCTTGCATACACGTGTCGTGAGCACACACTAGTTGTCGTTTAACGTTGGTGACCTAATAATATTAAATAATGTCAAATTATGGATAATCTAATTGATTATGTAATTATTGTATTATGTTTCTGTGTTTGCATGTTTTTATATGTTAATTGAGAATTAATCGCGTAACGTGGAAATGTGTGTATTAATTCGTATGTCTTGTGTTTTTATAAAGATAAGATATATAATGATTTTCATTAGTTTATATCTTTACATTATTAAGTTAAAAACACTTTACAAGGAGTTTAAAGCTTAGTTTTTATAAAATACAAATTACAAGGGCCTAAAGGGTAAATATGGAAATTAAAACTAAACAAAACACCCAAACCCTAATCCCCACCCCTCAATCGGCCGTAACACTCCTCTCTCCCTCTCCATCTTCGAAAATCAGCCAAGAACAAGCAAATTCGTGTGGTTTTGGTTCGATTACAAGCTATATAACACATAGGAATCATCAATTGCAAGCTATAACACGTTAAAGGTTAGATTTTTCTCATGTTTTGTGATGTTCTTCATAGTGGCCGAACCCTAAGTTCGAAATTGACATTCATGGAGTCGAAATTTATGTTGTATGATGATGTTTATATGTTAGTTAGATTGTATACATGTTAGTTAACGTGGATTATGTATGAATTACATGTTTTTAGTGGATTGATCATGAATCTTGTGTATGAAACAAACCCTAGTTCGAATTTTGGAATGATTTTGTGTGGATGATCATTGTTTGATGATTGTGAGATGATTAGTAAGTGTATGAATGTTAGGAAATCATGAATCTTGCAAGAAATTGATGATTTGGTGTTGATGTTCATAACTTACTAATAATAGTAACTTTATTTTACATGTAATGATGATCTAGTGATGAATTGATGTTATGGATGTGTTCATGATGATGAATAGACACTAGATTGTTGTTATGAATGCTAGAAATCTTTGAATGCATGTTGTTGGTTCATAGCTTGCCAAAAGTAGAAACTTTTGTTTATGAAGATGGTTAGATTATGGTGTTTAAGTGATGTTAATCATGTCTAGATATTGTATGGAGCTTGAGATGGTATAATTATGTTGAATTCATGTATGCTTTGGATGTTTGATAGATTTTGGGATGTTCTTTCCCAAAAGGGAAACTTTATTTGTGTAAGGTTTGATGTATGATGATATGAACATGTTTGGGATATTAGGAGCATGTTAGTATGATCATGGAGGAATTCTAAGGTGATGAATCATGTTGAATTAGTTGTATGGGATGTTTTGGATAATCATGGATGATATTTGGATCTTTGGTGATCATGTATGGTTTGGATGTTGTGTAGTAGTAGGACATCATGCTTGGGTCTGGTAATTGATTGTTGTGATGTTGTGAATGCAATGCATATGCTTAAAGAACTTGGTTATGATCATTATACACGCGTGCGGATCTGAGGCCCCTACTTAGTAGGATTGGCAGGGTTTAGGATGTGAAGTCGTGAGTGGCTTCACATGGCATGTGATGAATGGTTGAACCTTGTGTGACATGTTAGTTGTATTATAATTAGTGGATATGTTAATGTTCTAGATTCGCATGACTTGTATAGTACTTGATTGTATGATGATCTAAGTGATACACCTGGTTGATATAACATATGTATGATACTATTTGAATGTTAATCATGTGTGTTGTATGTGCTCATTGGCTTTATTTGGATTATAACTCATAATGTCACCAACGGGTCAAACGGGTCAACTAGGTCAAACGTGTCTATTTGTCTGGAAGCTTGAGTCTTTGGTTTTGGTATGATTAGGGTTTCACATGTCTTTTATTTACACGTACTTATGTACTCACATGATCTAGGTAACCTGTTAAGGTTGGCTATCCTCTCGTTTCTCAAATAAACCCTAAGTACTCTTTGCATACATCAGGTGAGTTCATGCCCCACGCTTTATTTAATCTCTTTTGGGGAAGATAGCATACTGGTATTTTACGAACGCTTTTAATATTTAAGTTGTGTATAATATTGATATAGTGCTATTTATCATGGGAAAAATCCTCACACTTTCGAATTGTTAATATTTAATAGCGGGGAAACTTGGGTAGTACTACTGGGTCTGACGAGCCCCACCTGTGTGACTCGAGGTCAACCGGGTGCAATTTGTCCTATTGAACATTGTCACGACATGGTAAGTCGTGACAGGAGGCAACAACTATCACAGTCAGCTTCAATTGCGAAATCACTATGTATTAATATTTGCTGTTAATAGACTAGCTATCTATTGCAATACACTGCTTATATATATCACAACTGTTTATATGTTTACTGAACTCAAACTCTTGAACTCACCAACCTATGTGTTGACATTTTAGTATGCTTTTCTCAGGTCATTAAGCTGCTTGCCTCTAGGAGCACTCCACGGTTCACTTGCATACTAAGACTCGGTTTTCAAGACATTAGTATTTTAACGATTATGGTTTACTATTTTGGGTTGGCACATGTTTTGTCATATTTATACTTTAAGTTGTTGGGTTGTTTTCAAAACGCTTCCGCACTGTTTTAAACTAAATCTTTGGTTGTTTTATTTTACTTGTGACATATAGAGTCGTTCTATGTAACTACTGACTGTGATCCTGGTTTGTTCACACGCCTCGCGGTAAAACCCCGCACGTGGATTTTGAGGGTGTGACAAAATCATAATAATCTTTCATTCTTTATAAACACAACAAACCTCTACCAAATTAGCCTCCATTATTCTATAAAATCATAGTTGTCTTTCAAAATCAAACCCTAATCAAATGGTCGAATCGGGTGAGTGTTTTTTTTATTTTGTCTCTCCTGTACTCCTTTTCTTTCTAAAACAATAAATCCAATGGAGATGTTCAATAGTTTTGGGCATGTGATGAGGAAGGTTGGTGGTGGTAGAACCAGGTTCAATGTCAGGTCATTTTAGGTCGATAGAGGTCGTTGTTGTTTGATTTCTCATGTAGTGATAGGGGTGGTTGTGGTATTCGGATGTAGAGTCGTTATGGAAACAAGGAGTAGGTCGATGAGTTTTAGTTTTTAAGGGTGTTATGGGGTTTGGAAGTGTTTAGTGGAGGAAATGTAGAAGACGACATGTGTTGTTGTAGTGGTAGTTGTTGGTGGTGGTGGTGGCTGGTTGGAAGTGGCCAACCAAAAGTTTTTGGTGTTTAGATTTGGTTAGGAGGAAGGTTGAGGATGAGGGTATATTTGTAATCTTTACACATTCCATAGAAAAATTATATTTCCATCATTTGCAAGATGGAATGTTAGAGTGCGCTTAGTATGCAAGAATTCAAAAGAATTTGACAGAATTGAAATCTGAATTTAGTCATTGTGTTTGGTTGGTAGAAATTTATTGGAATTGGAATTTGAATTTCATTCTTAACGTGTTTGGTTGCCAAGGAAATTAAAATTGAAATTAGTTCTCTTAAATTCCTTTAAATAAAGGATTTCAAATCCTTCTAAATTTTAAAGAATTTCAAATTTCTTCTAATTCCAATTATAAATATTACGCGAACCAAACATCCCATTAGATTCCTAAGGTTGATTGAATTTGATAGAATGTTTTTTAATTTAACTTTCAACCAAATACACTTTAAATGGAAAATTTTCCAGTTTTAATTTTAATTCCACCAGATTCTATAAATCAAATGGGTATTAGTGTCTGTTTGGTTCATAAAATGCTTTGAAATTGAAATTTATACCCTTTATTTCAAATACAAATTTGGTTGGGCGTTGGAATTAAAAGTTTTCTATTAAATTCCTTGATCTAAAGGATGTCAAGAATCCTTTCACAAAATTAGGAAATGATGAGAAAAGGAATAATAAAAGAATAAAAAAAAGATAAAGAAATAAAAAAATATATTCTTTTTCTCATTAAACTCGGGAATACAGTGTTAGAGTTAAAAAAAGGTAAAAAGTTTGTTAAAAGAAAATAATAAAATAAAACGTTGTATCTCTAATTATCTATTGCTTCTCATCTTCCATTCGACCGCTACAAATATCATTTCGATTCTCTTTGTTGTAGACTAATTGGAATTACACAAGATTAAAAAACTACAAGAAGTTCTTGAATGATTTATTGAATGAATTGAATACGATTTACAAAGAAAAAGTCTAAGTATCTATGAACCCTATCACTCTATTTATCCCCAAATTGGACCATTAACAACCGTTAACATGTTTACACAATTTGACATATTACACCCTTTAACTTCTGTTAAGAGTACAAATACAAATAAAAAAACAAATAAGTTATAGAAACAGCCCTTAAAGTTACAAACATTGGCTTTAACCCCCACAATACTCCACCATTAAAGTCAATGACTTGACTTCATCCGATTCCCAATCCTGAAACACAAAAATCTAACTTGGAACCAGGTAGAACCTTAGTGAACATATCTGCAAGATTGCTTTTTGTACCAATTTGCTCAACCATCACTTCTTTGGCACTTATCACATCCCGGATAAAATGACATTTCACCTTGATATGCTTAGTTCTATCATTGATCTTAGCATTCTTAGTTAATTGCACAGCCCCTTGATTATCACACATAATCACAGCACCATTATCACCTATGCCCAAATCAGCTACAATTCCTCGAGGCCACAATGCTTCCTTCATAGCCTCACCTAGGGCTATATATTCATCCTTAGTAGTTGAGAGTGCAATAACTGACTGCAACTGTGCTTTCCAACTAACTGTGCTCCCAAGCACCTTAAAAACATATCCAGTAATTGATCTACTATTATCAGGATCCTTTGCATAATTAGCATCAACATATTCTTCAATAGATTTACCAGTATCCCAATCATTCTTACCAAAAATTAAACCATAATCCTTAGTACCTTGGAAATACCTCATAACCCACTTAACAGCATCCCGTTGGGCCTTACCAGGTGCTGCTAAGCATAGGCCAAATCTGGCCTTGTACATACCATTAAATACATAAGGCTGCCAACACAATTTGCATATGGCACTTTAGCCATATATCTCTCTTCAGCTTCATTCTGAGGTGAGTCCTGTGAGGACAACTTGAAATGTGTAGCCAAAGGAGTCTTAACTGCCTTACACCCTTCCATAGTGTAATTCCTCAAAAGCTTATCTACATACAACTTCTGACTCAACCACAACAACCTTTTTCTTTTACACCTCTTTATTTTCATTCTAAGTATCTTTTAGCCTCACCCAACTCCTTCATTTCAAACTCTGACATCAGCAATTTCTTCACCCTCTCTATCTCCACCTTGTCTTTGCAAGCTAACAACATGTCATCAACATACAGTAACAGGTACACATAATTCCCATTTGTACCCTCCTTATGATACACACAACTATCAAAGGAGCTTCTAAGAAACCCATAATTTACCATAAAATCATCAAACCTTTTATACCACTGTCTAGGGGCTTGCTAAAGACCATACAAAGATCTTTTCAACAAGCAAACTTTATCCTTATTACCAGCTTTAACAAACCCCCTTGGTTGAGACATATAAATGATTTCATCTAAGTAGCCATGCAAAAAGGCTATTTTAACATCTAACTACTCTAATTCCAAATTAAATACATCAGTTATTGACAATATAATTCTAATAGATGTATGCCTTACCACAGGTGAGAAAATGTCAGTATAATCAATCCCAGCTACCTGTGTAAACCCTTTAGCCACCAACCTGGCCTTGACCCTAGGCTTATCACTTTCTGGAAGCCCATCTTTTATCTTATAAAGCCACTTACATGACACCACTTTTTGACCTGAAGGCTTATCAACCAGCTCCCATGTGTCATTCTTCATCAATGAAGCCATCTCATCTTCCATGGCCTCCTACCATAACCCTTTTCTTCTGGCCTAATTGCCTCATCATAATGAAGTGGCTCAAAGATACTTTCCTGCTCTGCAATACTGAAAGCAACAGCAGACAAGTGGCTTTCATCTTTATATCTCAAGGGCTGCACTATAGTTCTCTTAGCTCTTCCTTTAGCAAAAGTATAGTCATTCCTTGATGATGATCCTTCACTTGTACTTAATCTTTCTTCTCCATTTGCTTCAACTTGAATATTCTTCTCCCTGTTCTCTTCGGAAGACTCCACCCCAAAGTGAATTCTCCCAGAACTAGTTCCTTCCGAAGCAAACTTGTTCTCTTCCGAAGCCAATGTGGTTTCTTCTAAAGCATTCTTGCTATCTTCCGAAGTATATCTTCCATCTTTCGAAGCATACCTTCTATCTTCCGAAGCATGTTCATTATCTTCCAAAGCAAACTTATTACCAACCACATCTTTATAAAAGGTATTCTCTTGGAATTCCACATTCCTGCTCACAATCACTTTAGGACTACCATCATTCAACCTCCACAACCGGTATCCCTTCACACCTTCAGGATATCCAAGCATGATACACTTTTGAGCTCTGGGACCAAGTTTGTCTTGACTTATATGAGCATAAGCCATAGACCCCACTACCCTCAAGCTACTATAATTTGGTTTTGCTCGTGACCAGATTTCCATTGGGGTTCTCATATTCAGACTCTAGAAGGTGATCTACTTATCAAATAAGCAGCTATACTTACTAACTCTCCCTAGAAACACTTTGGTAATCAAGAATTCAACCTCATACACCTTACTCTTTCTAAAAGAGTCCGGTTCATCCTCTCAGCCAATCTATTCTGCTGAGGTGTACAAGGAATGGTCAAATGCCTAGCTATTCCATGGTTTTTACAGAATTGATCAAATTCTTTGTTGCAAAACTCCAGCCCATTATCAGTTCTCAACTTTTTCACCTTCCTTTCTGTTTGAGTTTCCACAAGTTTCTTCCATTCTACAAACTTTTGATAAGCATCATTCTTGTGCTTGAGTACATACACCCACACTCTTCTTGAGAAATCATCAATAATAGACATAAAGTACCTTGCTCCTCCCAAAGAATTCCCCCTTACAGGACCCCACAAATCTGAATGTACATAGTCCAATATCCCTTTAGTGACATGCTTACCCAACTTTACTCTACTCTTCTTTCCCATGACACAAGTCTCACAGAAACCACATCCTTAACCCTGAAATTATCAATGATGTCTTGTTTCCTTAACTCCTCCAGCCCTTGACTACTCAAATGACATAAGGTGGACTTATCAATGTCAGACTGCACCAATGACACCTCATCAGTCAGTATCTTCCCATCTAACACATAAGTATTGTTATTCCTCCTTGTTCCTGTGAGTACCACTAATGACCCCTTGATCACATTCACTTTTCCATCCTTCAGACTCACATGATGCTTATTCCTCTCAAAAGTGCCTAGAGACAACAAGCTCCTTTTAAGACTTGGAACATACTTGACATCATGAATCTCTACTTCGGATCCATTAGTTAACTTGAAGGTTACTAAACCACTTCCTTGGATTCTACATGGCCTATTGTCTCCCAACTTGACTTCTCCTAGATCAGATGACATGTAGTTCTTTAAACATGACTTGATTGGGGTCATGTGAAAAGAACACCCTAATCTAGTATCCAATGTTCTAGCTCATCTTCATTGGTGACACACATAACATCTGCACTATCATATCCATCTGATGAGTCATCCTTTTGACTGGATGACTTAGAGTGGCTGGCTTCACCTCTTCTTTGTTTCCACTTTGGACAGTCTCTTTTGAGATGGTTCTCTGAATTGCAGACAAAGCACTTTCTCTTGTATGTTGACTTAGATCTTGCAGTCTTTCTGTTCTTGTTTGTACGATGCTCTGATCTCCCTCTTCCTGCCTCAACTTTTCCTTTGACAAACAACCCATCTCCACCTTCTTCTTTAAAATCAGATCTTCTTTTCAACTCCTTTGAGTTGAGGGCAACCAACACTTCTTCCATTGAAAGAGTGTCTCTCCCATACATGAGTGTTTTCACAAAGTGTTCATAACTATGAGGCAATGAGGTCAAGAACAGTATTGCTTGATATTCATCTTCTATTGTTATCTCAATGTTCTCAAGATCAAGAATGAGTTTGTTAAACTCATCTGTATGATCTTCCAACGACTTACCAGACCCTATACCAGACGTGTAGAGTCTTTTCTTCAAGTACAACCGGTTTGCCAGCGACTTGGTCATGTACAAAGACTCGATTTTTGACCATACTCCTGCTGTCGTAGTCTCCTTAGATACTTCTCTAAGAACTCGATCACCAAGACTTAATATAATTGAACTATGAGCCTTCTCCATCATGTCTTTGTGTTTGAATTCAACCGCTTTCTTCTCTTTCTCTGTGGCATCAGTTGGTATTACCGCATTGCCCCCTTTCAGTGCATCAACCACTCCTTGATGAACCAGCAGTGCTCTCCTTCAACCTCCACAGACCGAAACCATTTCTTTCATCAAACTTCTCCAAATCAAACAACCATCTTGCTACTCCATTTCTTGTTCCGTCGATTTGATCACGATGATCGATTGAGCCAAGCCTGTGCCCTGCTACCAATTGTTGTAGACTAATTAGAATTACACAAGATTGAAAAACTACATGAAGTTCTTGAATGATTTATTGAATGAATTGAATTCGATTTACAAAGAAAAAGTCTAAGTATCTGTGAAGCCTAACACTCTATTTATCCCCAAATTAGACCGTTAACAACCGTTAACATATTTACACAATTTGACTCATTACACCGTTTAACTTCTGTTAATAGTACAAATAAAACAACCATTAGACTTACATCGACTTTAACCCACACTCTTGCTCCCTTTCGTCTTCACATTAATCTCAACACACCTCCAAGCTTACACCCATGGCAGCCTTTACACTTCCCCCCTCTACTCCTCCTCAGGTAAATTCACCCAACAACTTAGGGCATGTTTGGGTTTGCTTATTAAAATAGCTTATTGACTTATTGACTTTTTTAATAAGTTAATAAGTTAGTATGAAGTAACTTATTAACTTATTTCCCTCACAACCATTATATTGCCAAACACTATAAAATGACTTTTTAACTTTTTAAAAGTTAATAAGTTAATAAGTAAGGAAAAAAAGCACTCCCAAACACCCACTTACACTCTTCAAATTCATTTCAATTTCTTTTTCAACAATGCTGCTTTCTCTTCATTCTTCAAATTGACTTTGATTTCGACAGTTGTGTTCTAGTAACAACGGAGGAGTGTTGTCACCGACCAAAGGGCTAATGCCTAAGTCGGTGGGATTTGAAACAGCAAGCTGGGGAAGAAGAATGAAGCTGACGTGTCACTGTCAGGCAACAAGCATCCCCACCGACCATTTTACGGCTATTGAAAGGAGGAAGCTCATGAACTTGTTGTTATTCGGTGCCGTTGGTCTTCCAGCCGCCAGCATGTTGGTCCCTTTTTCTGATTTCTTCTCACCAATTGGGTTCGTTCTCTGCTATCCCAAATTTTGTTTGTTGCTTCATAATTCCATCATTTGTTTATCAAGGTTTTAGTTTTGTTAGCTAGTGATGATGGTAAGTGTGAGTTCTTGTGGGACAATGATATTCTTGATTTAGATTATGCACCAATGTAAGTTGATTTGTGTTTCTTAGAGGGTGTTTGGATGTGCAGAGGTGGCACTGCTGCTAAAGATGTGGTTGGTGACTCCATTGTAGCATCAGAATGGTTAAGGACCCATGGGCCTGGTGACAAAACCCTTACTCTTGGCTTAAAGGTAGGGAAATTGATCAAGCTACTGTTTCTTGTAGGGTGATTGGATTTGCATTTTGGAACTGATTATGGTTTTCATTGTCTCATGATTCGAGATTATATTTTTGAATATTTGATGATTCAAGAATCATGAATATGGTTTTGGTTATCTGATGATCCAAGATTACGCTTCTGGTTATATGATGATACAACATTACGCTTATGATTATTTAATGATTCAAGATTACAGTTTTCATTGTCTAATGATTCAAGATTGCGCTTTTGGTTATTTGATGATTCAGGATTCTGGTTTTGATTATTTGTTGATTCTAGAATCTTTAAAACCTTTAAAAGTTGTTGAATACAAACATATTGTTTTAACTGTTATGTGTTTCGCATTTGTATGTGATTTTGTGTATGGAAACTGCAGGGAGATCCTACATACCTTATGGTTGAAAACAATAGAACTCTTGCAGCCTATGGGATTAATGCAGTATGCACCCATCTGGGCTGTATCGTGCCATGGAACACAGTAGAGAAGAAGTTTACCTGCCCGTGCCATGGTTCCCAGTACAATAACGAGGGATCAGTTATTAAAGGTCCTGCACTTCTGGTGAGTCTTTTTTTCTTCAAAAGAAACAATTACGTGTACACATTTTTATTAACGAGGTATAAGTCTTTAATGCAACGTGGTGTGTTAACAGTCTTTGGAACTGGCTAATGTGGCTATCGAGGATGACAAGGTGGTGTTTGCTCCTTGTACAGAAACTGATTTCAGAACAGGTGATGCTCCATGGTGGTCTTAGAAACTGCTTTTAGCGACTGTAGTACTTGTTTATTTTGTGATTGTTGTCTTAGCTTTTATTCTAGGTTTGAACTTATAGTTGTGTTAGAACTTTAAACCACAAAATGATAGTTGCAGTTCCAAGATTTCCATTTCACTTCAGTACAGAATATTATAATCAAATATCAGGGAATTCTTAGACAATAAGGGTTTGATCATTTATTAATCATTTATAATGATTTTATTTCATGATTAAGTCATCACACTTTAAAGATCTTCACAACTCATTTCTTGCAAACAATCCCATTTCCATGGAACAGCCCTTTGGCGGAACAATCCAATGTAACCATCTGCTTCTCTTTCTCTGCAACATTACTTGAATCAAAGATGCAGCTAGCGCAATCAGCCGACAGCAAAGAGGTGGTCTTATACTTGTCTTCTCCTCCCACAACCGCCATAGCTACCCCCGGTTTGGCTGGATTCTTGAAGTCGGGTTGATAGGTCCTCCCCAACACTCCTTCAACATTGTCAGAAAGTCCTGCAAACCTGAACTGAACCTCTAAGTGAGCGAAACAATCATCTGCAGGCACTTTGTAGCCATGAATTCTGTCATCTTCCGCGGTCACAGGCACCACATTTGCCAATATCTCCACCACCCCGGGTATTGTCACCATCACACTGTTCACCCCTGAAGTTCTCTCCACTTTGATCTCGTCCTCGGGCGACTTCCATGTGGAAAGACCGCCGACAGGTAGGGAGATCTCTTCTCCATCATAGGAGAATTTCAGGTGATCGATTTCACTGTCCCAGGTGGCGGATTTAGTTGCCTCTAGAGAGAAACTGTGGGAGTTGAAGAGGAGACCCAAGGCTTGGATCCAGGTGAAGTCCCTGGACCGGCCTGCAGGCCGGTGTCCGATAAACCGACCGTTGATTTGGAGGTTAGCGTCTGAAATCAAGCTGAAATGCTGGTTAACCTTGCCGTGGAAGTAGAACACAATGCCGTCACCACCGATGAACCGTGGGTCGTAGCATGCTGATCCTGGGCTGTTGCAGTTCGGTTTACGGTCTGCAATAACACAAGAAACACATATCAAGATTCTTAAATTTTCTTAATCCCAAAATCATTTTCTTTTATAAATAATATGCCTTTACGTAAAACATATAAAGAAGGTGGAATAGTATTGTTACGTTTGCATTCGGCTTTGCATTTAGGGGAGTAGCAGTCGATACGACAAACTTTAGCTTTGGGGTCATTGGACTCGCTGGTGGGGCATTCTGAAGGGCAGTAAAGGGTTTGCCCCACACAGCGGGACCAGGGGCTGCAATAATAGCTTGAATAAGCTTTCACTTGTGTGAATACGCCCGAAAGAGCAATTGTTGTCAAAACAATTAGGAACAAAGCCTTTTTGCTTGCCATTTTTGGGTTTTTAGAGATTAAGTTGATGAAGAAAAGGGTGATTGAAATGACTTATTTATAGCCTGAAACATGTGAAGTATGTAAGTTGGGTTCATCCACTTCCTTATGTCAACGCTTTAACTTCATAAAAACACATAGCTTTTACCTCAAGATATGGAAAAACTGATTCTCCATGATTCAATGGTATTTTAATGAAATTTAAAAGAGTATTATTTGAGGTTCTAAACGATTTGAGCTCTTATCGAGAGTAATATAATTAAAGTTCGATTGAGTTGAATTTTATGTGATCAAGCTGCCTGTGTAAAGTTTCGATTCGAGTTCATGTATTGGATATCGTCTCCTATTACTTTCAAGGCTATCAACCTGGTATCAATTTACGATTTTACTTTTTTTTCTTTTAGGTGGTAACAAAGTTATCGTAATATTTGATCAAGTGTAACTTAAAATTATCGAAACGAGACACTGTGAGCTTGAATTTTCATTGAAATTATATAGTCTTGATCTATATATTGTTATACTTCATTTTTAAACCCTAATAAACTTGTTGAATTGAGTATAGTTTAGAAGCATTTGTCAATTATCTAGCTTGAAAATAAGGAAAAACTCAACTTTTGTTTCTAAGCTATGAGTTATAGTGTTTGACTCGATTGCACTATCACCACTGCTTGAAAAACATAGAATCATATGGCTTTTCTGAATAATATTAGATGTATGTATGTTTGTCGTTCTAAAAAAAAGTTGAAAAACAAATATCAAAAGGAAAATTTTAACATCATTTTTTGCATAATGCATGACTCATTTATTGTGTTTGTGGGTCGAACACATGTAATACATATTTACAGGTTGACATGAAGTCATGAACACAACCTGTACTTCATGAACACAAGTTGTTAGACGTGATTTTATTTTTATTTTTTTTCTTGTATATAACACTCTAAATTATTATATAAAATAATACAAAATGTTTTTAATTCCCATTTGTCTTTTAACTTTAAATTATGGCATAAAGTACTTGAAAATTTATGTTATTACATGATACATATTAGATTATAAAGTATAATGAATTTTATTTTCTAGAATTTATAAAAATAAATAAGTTAAACATGTCAATACTTGAACTCATCAGATCACCTCTTGTGGGTTTAAAATGAAACTGAGTACAGCTTGCTTAGATTAAATTCAAACCATGAATTTCATGATAGCTTCGTGTTAGTAACAGAAATTCACACTTTGCAAAATTTAAAGATATTAGATAGATATTGAAGCCTTTTTAAAAGCACAAGTTGATCTCAAAATTACCTTTAAAATGTTCTGGGCCTTAAAAGAAAAAAGCCACCACTTGGAGTACAACCATGTAGCTTAGAATCAAGTAAAAGTGCATGTTATCCTTTAACTTCCCTTTAGTACAACTCTATTACTTGTCTACAACATAAGCAACACGTTACACACAACCAATATAACCTCTAATTAACCTTAATGTGGGTGCATCAGTGTATATTAAAGAATGTCATTTAATTAATTTTAAACATCTAAAAGTAATAAATTCTAAATTTTAACACCTGAAGGTCGTATATTCTTAAAATGAGATAAGCGCGTTTCATGTTTCCATCTTATATATGTCCTACATGCATTTATGGTTCGACTATCAAACGCATATAATAAATCGTATTTATATGTACTACATCAGATATATATAGTACAATCTGTTGTGTCTGAGTTGGAGTTATTTGGATAATCCTTTCAATTGAGTGTTCTCACATTCAAATTAAAATAATCTTGTGGTACTCCAAAACACTTAATCGGATAAGATAAAGGTTCAAAAACGAGTGTGTACTCTCTATAAATTTAGTGCTAGTATTTAAGAGAATTTGATTCCCGAAAATCAGACCACACTATTTTTTATTTAGGGGTCAAATCGGTTAATGGTTTATAACCACCATAACTATCTTAACCGTTTGATGGTTATAATAGTCATAATTGCTAGTGGTGGTTATAACCACCATAACCGTCGGTAGTTAAATTAGTAGAAATATGTTGCTACGATAATCATTTCACTACCAAATACCAATTTATTACCGATGATCAGTGTTGCAATTAATATTGAAATCAAAGTTGCAACCAACCTTCATTTATCCCCAAAGATCACTTACTACCAAACATCAAATTCAAGGAACTATTAGCAACCAAATAATTCCGAAGCAACTTCCAATGCATATAAAAGTTGTTAGAAAACATTTTTCCAAGTTAACCTAATAGCTTGATCCCAATTCCAGAAGTTTTGGCTTGAGCTACAAAAGTCTCTCTTAACTAAAAATTAGAATAATATTGACCAGACATGTACTAAACATATCCTAACTTTTACCGATGTCTATTTTAACTGATCATTTGGTCTTAAGCAAATCCCAATCACCCAATCGGCCTGATGACACTAAAATCACGACACAGTCTTGCAATGCAAGTGAAATAAAAGCCGAGACAAAACTCCATATTTTTTTTATCCACCCCTCTCTTTTATATTGGTGGATAGAGACGAATTTTGATCAACTTTTATGATAAATGTAAGGATTGAATTTGTCATTTTTTAAACAACTAAAAAGATAAAACAACCACATAGACTTGGTGTTGGCTCCAATTCGTCACTGGTCCAGCACATATATTGTCTTACTTGTACTTCGTTTTGTGCCACTCCATTTAGTTTGTGGCAAAGCCTCATCCAACACGTCTTGCGTATGCCACGGGTTGTGACCATTTTAACCACATAAACTCGATTTCATTTCTAAACAAACGTGGCTCAAAAACGCCTTAAATTCGCCCAAATCTATTATAAATACTTCTCATTCTCCATCTTCATCCATATCCACAAATATTCTCTTTTTCGACACTTTAATCATTTATTTTGTCGGTAGATCTTGTAACCATGTTGGAAGGAAAAGCTGTGATTGGGGAGACTGACATGCTCCAAACCATGCAAGACGATGCACTTCATCTCGCGGCTAAAACTCTTGACTTCTTTGATGTAACCGAAGCTACTGACATAGCACGAGTCATTAAACAGGTACAAAATCAATTCAGATCGAGTTAATCTTTTCGTTTTAATTAAGATTTTATTGAAACTAATGGGATGTTTGATTGCAGGAATTTGATAGGGTGTATGGAGGTGGATGGCAGTGTATTGTAGGGACTGATTTTGGTTCATTTGTGACTCATTGTTATGGGTCTTTCATTCACTTTTCTATCGGAAATCTTGCGATTTTGCTGTTTAGAGGATCAGCGGCTCCTGAGATCGATGACTTTTCAAGTTTGGAAGGTGTAAAAGCATGATCATAATATTCCAGCATTTTAGGGTTCTTTATTTTCTTGTAACAAGTTCATTTTGTATGTTTAAACCAAGAAGTAAAGATAACGTGGACTTGCCAAAATTTTCTTCTCATTTGATTAAAACAAAATTTTAACTAGCATGATAAAGTATTTGATTGGGTCAGTTAGGTTTATTGTGCATAATAACGGAACAAAGCCATTGATTTCAGGTTTATTCAATGAGTTATGAACGATGGGTCGTTGCTTAGATATTGTTTCCTGGAGGGGGCGTACGCGCCGTGAGGCCACGGCTAGCCTCGGCGGCACCTAACATCACCGCTGCCATCCCCCTTAACACTGCAAAATTCCTTTTCCACGGCATGTGCTCGCTGTGAGCTTGTGTCCGTTTTATGTGTGTGGTGTAGTGTCGCATAATGCGGGAACACCAATGTCACTAATTTTGAGTGCATTGCGTAATGTGGTTGTAGTATGACATGTCAAAATTTGATTAGTTGGTATATTGGTGTAGTGTAGTGAGTGTGGTGAGAGTGCCCCTCCACCCTAAATAACCATGCTTTTAATAGTCAATACTAAATTATTTGTTTTATGTTGTGTTCCCAAGTTTATTTACTTAGAGAAAACAAGAGAAACGAACAGAAAGAAAAAAAAGTAGTTATTTTACAGAGTTTTGTTTTATTAGATAGAAGTGATAGAGTAGGAAAATTTTGTTATTCAGTTAAAGAGTAAAAAAAGGGGAATTATAGGCTAAACTCAATGTTTAAAAATTGGAAGGAAATAAAGAGAAAAAAGAAGAAAATAAAAAAAAATAAGGAAAAAAGAAAAAAATTAATGTTTTTTCTTTTCTTTAATAAACTCAAGAACCCAACGGTAGGTCACGAGAAGAATCTGTTGTATAAGGATTGCACGATCTACTTGTAGAAATGATGTCAAATACTAGATTTACAAAAAAAATGTTAAAACATAACTCTTAAATCTATATATAATAAATAAATAACTATCATGTTAGGTTACATAATACTAAGCATACTCATACTAATTTTTTCTTAACTATCTCTTACTAATAATCATAATAAATAGTAATGTTATTATTCATATTCTTTCTAAAATTAAAAAAAAAAAGATTTGTCGAGGAGGATAAAATTCTAATGTCACCAAAAATCCGGTCCAACACCCAAAAACTAAACACATCGGTATTAAACATCACTTTATACGTGACTGTTTTAAAAAGCAATTAATCGATGTTGTTAAAATTAATACGGATTTTCAACGCGCCGACCTCTACACAAAAGCTTTTGACAAACCTCGGTTTTTCTATCTTTTGGAGGTCAATGGCGTGAAAAAGCAAAGTGATGTGATTCCAGAAGAATCGAGTTCTTAGTCCGACAAATTTTCTTATTTTATTTTTTATTTTTTTAATTTTCTTTTCAAGTCTTTTAAAATTCAAAAACACAAAAACTTTTTCGGTTGTAGAATTTTAGGGGAAGAATAATTTAGTTTCAGCATTCAATTACTTAAAAAAAAGGAGGGGTGGGCAGAAAAGCTGAAAGCAAAGAAATCAAATCTGTGATATTGATTCAAAAATTATGAATAATGATAGTACACAGGGAACTAATTGTTTGAGACATCAAAAAGATTTAAATGATCAAAATGTTATATTCATATTACAAGTCTGAGAAGTCTAAGCAAAATAAAGGAAAAATGATAGTAAACTAGTCTGCTACTGAGGTAACATAGAGAGAGTAGGCCTAGAGGTTGCTAGTTCATTATATGATGTGTCGGTAGATTCAACACAATAGACGAGTAAACTTCATTGGTGAATCAAATTAAAACTAATTTGTTCAACTTGCTGTGGGTTTTCATCTTATCCCTGGTTAACACAATCAACGCATTTCCAATAAGGGGTTACGAGCAAAATAAAAGCCACAAATGTGTGCGGATGACCATAAAAATGAGGAAAGCACATGGAAAAATGTTAAGCGCAATCAAGCTAATGACTAATGTTGTTGGTGCATTATGTGCATAAAAAAAATGCTCCAACACGAAGATAGGTTGTGTGCCTCTCTACTGTGCGATGACACTGACCTGAGGCTTGGCATCTTTGAAAGCTCTTAGAATAGTTTCTTCTTGTCAAATACTCGTAGATCGCTAAAAAATCTCCTGAGAAATGTTGATTACCATATAAGTGTGGGATCCACAAATTCTTGTTGAAATAATATAACCTAACTAATCACCAATGTGAGTCAAAAATCTATGTATGGATTTAAGTGGACAAACATACTGAAAATCATCGTGGCTGCAACTCTCGACAGGCAAAATCATTTTGTGCATCTTATAGCTCTAGTATGATTTCCTGAAAGTGCTATTGACTCTCAAACAAATAAGGATCTAGTATCCAAATACATATGATAGGGGTCCCAAATGATTATGATATACCTGTATGATTCCATATGAATCTTTTCAGATATGATAAAATTAAATTGAAGCTGTTCTGCTTAGGAAGTAAAATCAGTTAGAAGATTTCTAAAAAGTTTCAATCCACCTCAAACCAAAAACACAAAAATATGTCTTGTTTTGATTTATTTCAAGTTGTTTTCTATCTTCGTTATCTTCTTTGTGTCGATGTCGGACTATCTAACTAGATGAACTCTATGAACCACAAATTAAAAGGGTCACGTCTGAGGTGACCAATCGGTTCTAAATTAAAAGGATCACGTCTGAGGTGATCAAATGATTTTCTGTTAAAAAGGGTCATGTCTGAGATGATCATTGGTCATAATGTCATAAATCAAAAGTTAGATTTTGAGTGTATGGAAATATTAAGGTTGTGAATTCAAGGATCGTCAACAGGAATTATCAGTGTGAATCGATGTCAAGTCAACGTTAGCGGAATTAACGTTGATTTGGTTTAATTGTATTTAAGCAACTTTAAATATCAATGAAATATCAAGAACACATGAAACAAAACACAATTAATGATTAATCAATATTTTATTATAATGTGTTGGTGATTACAAAAGAATGAATGTACGATATCAATGAATGCTATGATGTTGTGTATGTTTTTGATGATCGAAAGACTTTTGATGATTGTTGTATTGCTATTGCTGTTCTCAATCAATCAATCGTCTGACTCAATCGTCCTTGAATCGAAACCTAGGATCCATATTTATAGACAAAGATGTTTCAGTTATAGGAAACACCGGATCTCTTGGGATTTGATTTGTTTCTGATAAGGAATCATCGGATTTCTCGGGATTCGTCGCCTTGTTGACTTGTTGACTTGTAACACTTGTATTATACAAGTGTTTGGACTCCGCAGAAATATTGTCTTCCGTAGATGTTTTGTTCTTCCGCAGATGTTTTGTCCTTCCGCAGATGTTTTGTTCTTCCGCAGTATTCTTGTTCTTCCGCAGCATTTCTTGAAATTCACTTGGAACTCCAGTTGATTTGTTCATCCGTAGATGATCTTCGGGTGTTTTGTTACTTGTAAAATATATATCTACGGAAGAACGAAATGTTCATCCGTAGATGTTTCTTACACTTGGTCAATTTCAGTAATTGACCAAGTGTTATGTTTGTACCTGCAGCCATACATAAATCAACACATATAAATGGGTTAACATATATATTTAATGCATACACAATAATGAAGTACAAAAGTTCATTACAGATTAATTCAAGTACTAAGCCTATACATAATGACTAGATCTACTGATTCTAGACCTAACAATACTCCCCCTTAGGCTTAGCTACTTGCAATTAGTCCTTCAAAACTGCAAGATCCTTGATTCTGGCAATCATCTTGTTGTAGAAGTAGGAAACAGCAGTCTTCTGATCATCATACTTATAGTTGATCTTCATCTTGCTGATCTTCTTCAGAGTCTCATAACTGATTCCCAGAACATCTTCCTCTGTAGTGAGTGTGTCTAACACCTTGTTGTTATTCACCACTTCTAGCTCATCTTGTTCTGTTATTCTGAGTTATGTTACTTCATCAAAGGTTGTTCCCTTCAGTAGTCCAGCATTAAATCTTCTTCTTTTATATGCTTTGGCATGTAGTTTGTCTATTACTTGAATCACATGGACATGTAGGAACAGATCATTTTGTGCTTTTTCATCAGACAGCTTGGGAAAGAATTTGTCATTAAGATATGAGGTGTAGCTGGGATGGAGCAGTTTGATTTCCACAGGATCAAAGATTCTGATCTTTTCAGCTTTCTTGTTCTCAGCATTTCTCAGTAGGACCAACTCTTTTGTCTTCTCAACATATCCCCATTCAGTGATTGGGTATGTGAATTGAGTCCCTTCAATGCATTTAAGTGCTGCTTTGTTTCTGTTGTTGTAGCCAATCCTCTTCAAGAATTCATCATCTACATGTTCTGAGGCATTGGTCTTGAATCTTTTTATCCCTTTGATTCTCTTTTGATGTTCTACATCTTCTCTTTTGGCTTCTATAAGCACATCATCTTTAAATTTTGTTTTCAACTTTCCCACTAGGGTTGAGAAATCTCTTCCTCTAGGGTGAATTGGATAATTGCTGATGATTAAACTTTGAAGATCTTTGATGTCATTTTCTGGCAGACTCAACACTGAGAGTACATCATGGAAGTATTCAACTCTTCCAGATGTTCTTTTAATAACAGCACAATCCCAGTCTGGATCATATTTCCAGGCCATGATCTTGTTTTCTTCCGCAGAGCTGGGAGTTGTGAGATGATCTATCAGTTGTATTAGAGTGGACTTTTGCTCAGTTATCTCTCTAACTGCAGTCCCAAGTGGCCATACTTTTCCGGGGATAACTTCTCTTGGCTCTCTAATCAATTTCTCTTTTCTTTTGTGCTGATCTTTAGGTTCAACTGTTATAGGTTCAGCAGGAAGTTTGCTTTGTTGTTCATAAGATGGATGTGAAGCTTCAGTTCTGAATTTTACTCCAGTATCTAGCTCAACTTTCATCACATGCTCCATCATCCTTCTGAGTTCCCCTACTGATCTTCCTTTAAGCTCATGAGGTTTGTAGTTATGTCCTTGTAACCAGCAAGTCATGTTGTATTTGCTCAGCTTGGCTGTGTCACAATGTCCCAACTCCTTCTTTGTGTTTTGAATTGATTGAAAGGTGCTGAAGGCTTCATAATCACAATTTGGAATCATAAAGCATGCAAGCTCAAATTCTTTTAACAGGTTCTTCATCTCTGTCATGTTTAGTCTTTCAACCATGTCATAAGGGAAACCATGGTTTATAAGTGTCATGAACATGGTTGATTCAGGCCTCTCTTCAAATATGTCACTTGTAGTCAGAAGATCATCAGCCTTTGAGACTTCTTGTTTTGGAGGAGAGTCTTCTTTGATTAATTCTTCCCACTCTTTATCACTTTCATCTTTCTTTTCAGAGATGGGCTTCTCAGTAGATAAGTCTATTGAGGGGGTGTGTTCAGGAGAAGTCAGCTTTTGTTTCTTTGAAATACTTTCATAAGTAGTTGGCTTCTTCTCAGCAGTACCAAGGTACTTTCTTTTCCTTGAGTACAAGATCATTTCTTTTGATGCCTCAGGACTTTGTTTTGTTTGAGCAGTTGAAGCCTTAGCATGAGATTCCAATGAACTGATCTTCAGTTTAAGTTGCTCAATTTCTTCTTCTTTTCTCTTTATAATGTTTGACTGAGCAGTCATAGTGTCAGATGCTTGTTCAAGTCTCTTCATGATCTTTTCTTTATCTTTCTTCTCAGACTCTGCTGACTCTTTAAGCTCAGCTTCCTTGTCTAGCAGAGCATCAATGACTTCTTTATCACTTTGAGCATCTTCTCTCAGTCTCTTTATTCTTGCTTGCTGTCTTATCAATTCTTCATCCTTTTCTTTTATTATGCCCTTCAGCTCTTGTATTCTTGCCTTTCTTTTATTTGATTTGATCACCAGCTTGTTGTACTCAGCCACCAGATAACTTTTGCTCACAGGAATGTCATCATCACTCAGATCATCTTCATTATAAGCAATCACATCAACCTGATCTGCTTCTGTGTCTATTTCCTGATGCTGAGACTCAATCTCATCTTCTTTTACTTCCTCATGATCAACACTTGCTGAGCTTGACTTTGGTTCAGTGGCTTGATCTTCATGCTCTTGAAGAGTTTGTTGTTGTTGTTGGTCAGGCACTGGAGAAACTTGTTCAGTTTCATTTGAATGCACAGGGGATTCAGTCTTGGATAATGACAGTTTAACTGTACTTGCTTCTGAGACTGATTCTGTCTCTCCAGTGTAGATGCTCTCAGTATCTGAATTTGGAAGTTGTTGGTAAAGTTGCATCTGAGGCTGAATTGGTGATTGGGGTTGAATGGGAGATATTGGTTCAGTATTTTGACTGGCAGGTGATTGTGTTTGGGGTGTTTGTTGTTGTTGTGGTGATAGATGGAGGATTAGAGAGATAGGTTCTGTATTTTGGCTGTGAGGGGATGGTGGTTGATGTGGTTGTTGTTGTTGAGGTGATGCTTCTGGTGATGGAGTGTCTTGAGCAGAGCTGGTAGCAGAGCTCTCTTCATCAATTTCCCAAACAAGCTCTTGAGGTATGTCTGCATTAGCATCAATCACATGAGCAAACATGTCTATGTCACCTCCTTCATATTTCCCTGAGATTTTGTTCAGCACAGATCTGCCAAGGTGTGCTTGGATAAACACACCACCCTCCACAGATGTTCCAGGCAGGTCTGCATTAATGATGAGCTGAATGAACCTTGGAAACATATACATCTTATCAACCTTCTGTACTCGAATGTGATCACACAAACAATTAAAGATGTACTTTGAATAGTTGTAGGTCCTTCCCTCAAAGATGCCAATGATACCAGATGATATATGTCTTGAAAATCTGTCAAGCCCAGATTTTCTGTTTGACATACACTTCAGATAAGTGTGACACAAAAATCTGTATGGCTTACAGAGTCTTCCCTTCTTGATTTCTTCCTTTTCAAAGTCTCCATCATACCCCATTAGGAGAAAAACCTTCTCTATGTATTCATTATCAAATACATCAGGGTGTCCAACTTCAACATCTCCCAGTTCTAGTACCCTTCTTATTGTTTGTTCGTCTATTCTCAGCCTTCGATTCTTTACTTCTGCAATAATTCCTTCATCATCTTCTTCTATATGTGCAGAATTCCAGAAATCACTGATATGCGAGCGATAAATCGTTGGCTCTGCAAATAGTGCATAGAATATCCTTGATCTTCTCAAATATCTCATAATTTCTTGACATCCTTCTGACACAGGATCGTCAGGGTTCAAGAAAGCACACACATTATGCTCTTTTGCAAATCGTTGATCCATCTGTTCATAAGAAAAGACTTCGTTAGAATCACATTATTGATATAAGAATACGAACAGTTGTGAGATAAAACAAGAATCAACTTGTTCATTCTTGATGATTACGACATGTTTTACCTTAATAAACGCTGATTAAGAACACAGATATATGTTTGCTTAAGGTTTGATTTAGTAAATTTTGAATGTTGAGAAAGTGGGAAAAATTTGTTGAGTGAGATTTTCTAGGTCTGAAAAAGTGAGCTGAAAAAGTGAATAATGCATTTGACAAGTCAAATCTCTTTATTTATACCCTCAGACATATTAATTTTCTCGGATTTATTCAGTGGGTCCCACATTGTAATCTTCCGTAGAAGTAATTTCTCATTAATTGTGTGATCCACAATTTACTCTTCCGTAGTACATCTACGGATCAACAACTTCTAATCATTAAATTATTGATCTTTATTCATCCGTAGTTTACCAAACTACGGATAAACATTAATATACTAATATTGATTTACACACAGTTTTATGTATGGCCCAACTCCATTGGTTGAACCAATTATTGCTGTAGGACCTCGTTGGCTTTGTATACATGACAATTTAGTACAAGAAAATTTAAAATAGAGATTTTAAAAAAAAATTTCATGTAACCAACGGCTAAGGTGATGCTCAGATTTCAATTTCTTCAAATTGATAAAGATATAGACATTGCTGCTGCTGATTTAGATGCTTTTTCATGAATTCTACTCCCCCTAAATTTGTGATTAATGATAAACTTAAGCATTTATCATAAATTTCTTTAAGAGGAATAACATAAACTTTAAACATATGATAATGATCAGATACACATAAGATGGGATCATACTATAATGCTAAGCCTCTTCCTGATTAGTTATGTTGTATAGTTGATACTAGAACAAGTTCTGATTGCAAGTATATTGTCCTTATAAATCCATACAAGAGCTCATGTATCAACTAGGCATGCTGTTTATCATGTTTTATTGTTTTAGAAATAACTGTCATGGGCTTCACATTTGATTCACAAAGGTGTTGTCCTCCCTTTGCAAGTCAAATCATCACTTTTTCACACTTAAGACTATGTACTTTAAATTATAATAGCTATCTTGAGATGTATTTGGCATCTCATTGATGCGATGTTGATAAAGCTCAAGATAATATGCAGTTGATCACTTAGGATTCTTTTGAGAGCTTTAGATATGATCATCATCAGGTCACCAGGTCTTTACTCACGTAAAACAGAGGTGCCTTTAACCCAGGTCTTTGTTCACACAAAACAGAGGGATGATGATGAGCATGATCTTTTCACCTTTGATACTGATATTCAGTATGGTGATCATACACCCAGGTCTTTGTTCACACAAAACAGAGGGAGTATGATTTGCAAAGATAGATAGTATAAAGTGTTTTACATAGTGTGTTCAGATGAATGATTTGATCACGTTAGGATAAGACTCACTTTGTTTTCTCAAAATGAAGTTTCCCACAGACAATTATGACAATATTATGTTTTGCAAGCACTAAGTTTTGTTTCCACTCAAGATGAACCTACTCACATATCAAGAAACTTGTTGAGATATATTGTTATTTGTTTATGCAGAAATAGGCAAAGCTATAGTTTACTATCATTTCCCATGCATAAGTCATACTGATGCATTATTGCACACAGCATGTTGTTTGTTTGGACTTGATTTAATCTAAGTTAATCATACCTAGAGACTCAATCAGAAAATTAAATCTGACTGAATCAAAGGCTTTAGTGAATAAATCAGCAAGCTGATTTGATGTATCCACTTTGACTAACTTAATCAATCCCTTTTCTGAGCAATCTCTCAGAAAATGATACCTAATCTCTATATGTTTTGTTTTACTATGTTGCACAGGATTAGCAGTGATAAACATAGCAGCAGAATTGTCTATATAGATTGAAGTTTGAAGAAAGTTGTAACCATAGTCAAGCAATTGGTTTTGTAACCAAAGTACTTGAGAACACCCAGCTGAAGCCGCAATGTACTCAGCCTCAGCTGTGGATACAGAAACATTTGTTTGTTTCTTGCACTGCCATGACACTAGCCTGGGTCCAATGAATTGACATCCACCGGTTGTTGATTTTCTATTGCTGTTACATCCACCATAGTCACTATCTGAGTATGAGTAGAGTGTAAAGTCTCCATCCTTGGGATACCATAGACCAAGTCCTGGTTTTCCCTTGAGGTATCTGAAAATTCTTTTGACAGCATTGAGATGAGACTCCTTTGGATCAGATTGGTACCTAGCACAAACACACACAGCAAACATAATATCAGGTCTACTGGCAGTTAAGTACATAAGTGAACCTATCATGGATCTAAATAATTTTTGATCAATAGATTTTCCAGTGGGATCAGGAGCAATTTTATCAATTGTTGATGCTGGTGTTTTGCATGAGGATACTTCAGCAAGATTGTATTTCTTCAGTATTTGATGTATGTATTTTTCTTGATTGATGAATATTCCGTCTGCTCTTTGATGAACTTGAAGGCCAAGGAAGAATGTTAATTCACCCATTGAGCTCATCTGAAATTCAGATTTCATCAGTTCTTCAAAATTCACACACAATCTCTTATTTGTTGATCCAAATATAATGTCATCAACATATACTTGAACTACTAAGAGATCTTGATGTTCTTGTTTGAGAAAGAGTGTCTGATCAATAGTTCCTCTTTTGTAGCCATGCTTGAGTAAGAAAGATGATAGTGTTTCATACCATTTTCTTGGTGCTTGATGAAGACCATATAAGGCTTTATCTAGTTTGTATACCCTGTGAGGATAATGAGGATCTTCAAATCCGGGGGGTTGAGACACATAAACTTCCTCATCAATTTTCCCATATAAGAATGCACACTTGACATCCATTTGATACACAGTGAATTTCTTGTATGATGCATATGCCAAGAACACTCTTATTGCCTCAATTCTTGCAACTGGTGCAAAAACTTCATCATAATCTATGCCTTCTTCTTGAGTGTATCCTTGTGCTATCAACCTTGCTTTGTTTCGGACAATAATCCCTCTATCATCCAGTTTGTTTTTGTATAGCCATCTAGTTCCAATAGGATGTTGACCTTCAGGTAAATCAACAAGACACCATACTTTTTGCTTTCTGAACTGTTGAAGCTCTTCTTGCATAGCTTCAATCCAGCTATTGTCTTTTAAAGCAGCTGTAATGTTAGGAGGCACCACTTGAGAAAGAAAACAGTTGAAAAGACAAAGGTTGGCTGTACCACTTTGGCTCCTTGTAGTTCTCTTGTCAGGATTTCCAATGATATTGTTAAGTGGATGAGTCTTATGAATTCTCATAGATGGAGTTGACTCAACTGGAATGGATGATTCCAGATTAGTCATTTCCATTGCCTCTGACTGATTCATCTCAATTTGAGAATTCAAGAAATAATCAAATTGAGCTACAGTAGTATCTGCAGTTGGATTTTGCTCTTCCGCAGTAACTTCTGCGGAAGTAGTTTGTTCTTCCGTAGGAGCTGCTCCGGATACATTTTGGTCTTCCGAAGGAAGTTCTCCGGATACATGCTGATCTTCCGAAGGAAATCCGGATGCATTTTGTTCTTCCGAATGAATTTCTCCTGATGCATGCTGTTCTTCCGAAGGAACTCCTGATGCATTTTGTTCTTCCGCAGGAATTTCTCCGGATGCATGCTGTTCTTCCGAAGGAACTCCTGTTGCATTTTGTTCTTCCGAAGGAATTTCTGATGCATTTTGTTCTTCCAAAGGAATTTCTGATGCATTTTGTTCTTCCGAAGGAATTTCTCCGGATATATTTTGTTCAGTTCCACATGTAATATCTGCTTCTGCTGAAGTATTGTCACTTGAAGATGGATGTATCCTTGGGGGATCAGCAGATAAAGTTACTTCAGTCATAACAGGTGGAACAAATGGATAGCATACTTCATCAGATCCTGCATTTGTCAAATGATCATAGTTAAAAGATTTAGACAAAGCATCTATGTCAAATAACCATGATGAACCTTTAACTGACTTAGTGAACACATTTTCATCAAAAGATACATTAGGGGTCTCTTCCACAATGTTATGTTGTGGAATATACACTCTATATGATTTTGATGTTGAAGAATATCCAACAAAGAAACCATCATATGCTTTTTCTGAAAATTTTCCTAATGACTCTTTTATGTTCAAAACAGTTACTTGACATCCAAATACTCTTAGATATCCTATGTAAGGTTTTCTTTTAAATAGGAGCTCATAAGGAGTTTTGTTATGTTCTTTGACAATTAATGTTCTATTTTGAACATTGCATGCAGTATTCACAGCCTCAGCCCAAAAGGTAATAGGTAGTTGTGAATCAGCTAGCATTGTTCTTGCTGCTTCAATGAGAGTTCTGTTTCTTCGTTCAGCAACTCCATTTTGTTGTGGAGTCCTTGGTGCACTGAATTGTCTTGCAATACCTTTGCTCCTGCAAAAAGAATCTAGTTCAAAGTTAACAAATTCAGTACCATTATCACTCCTGAAAATTTTGACTTTTGTATCAAGTTGATTCTCAATCTTGATGACAAAGTCCATTAATGTTTCTGATGTTTCACTCTTTTGTTTTAAGAAAAAGACCCATGTAAATCTAGTGAAATCATCAACTATCACCAAACAATATTGCCTTTTTCCAATGCTCATGACATTGGTTGGACCAAAAAGATCCATGTGAAGCAATTTGAGTGGTGTAGTATTAGTATTGATTGTTTTTGATTTATGTGACACTCTGTGTTGTTTTCCTTTGTAACAAGAAGAGCAATGAGTTGAGCAATGGAACTCTTTATTTGGTAATCCAATGACCAGGTCATGTTTCACCAATTTATTCATGTTTTTCATGTTAAAGTGAACAAGCCTTCTATGCCATAATTGTGACAAATCTTCTGAAAGTTTAGTTATAAGACAAGTTTCATGTTTTGTGAGAGAAGTGTTGTTCATATCCAAGACATAAGTGTTTCCTTTTCTTGCTGCTTTGAGGAGAATCCAATCTTCTGGGACAATAAATCCTGGCTTAAGAATGTAACAGTTAGTGTCATCAAACAATGTAGTGTAGTTTTGATCACAGATTTGAGATACACTAAGTAAATTATA
The DNA here is from genome assembly GCA_025215565.1 of Flaveria ramosissima. NCBI lineage: Eukaryota > Viridiplantae > Streptophyta > Magnoliopsida > Asterales > Asteraceae > Flaveria > Flaveria ramosissima. Next base: position 9,653,467 of record CM046038.1, on the reverse strand, counting down.
CTGTAAGTTTTTACAGTAATTTACTTTATCAATTTTAAGTACACCATTGGTTATCATTCCTTCACCAACAATTTTACCTCCCTTTTTATCCCCACCAAATGCCACATAAGAAGCATTTTTATGTTTGAAATCATGGAGAAGAGAACAGTTTCCTGTCATATGCCTGGAACAACCACTGTCAACATACCACATGTTGTCAGCTCTCCAATATTGTTCCTGCAATCAGAAATGAAAATCAGTTAGAAGTGACAACCCAAGTCTTAGTGATCTTGGGTTTGTCAACAGGATCTAAAACAGTTACTCTTTCATGAATATTTTTAAAGTTTCAGTTTCAGATTGATTGATTCATTCTGATTTGATTTAGATGAGGATGATTCTGCTGAATGGGATGTTGATGAAGTAGATTCATGATTCATATTTTCTGCTTTACTTAGATCAACTTCATTTGTTTGAGTCTTTTGTTTTGATAATGAACCTTTAAATGTCTCACTATCTTTTGTTTTTGAAAGAGGTATATGAATGCCTTTTTCAAATTTATCAAAGAATGAATCATCATCCTTTGATTCCTTGTCTGACAAATCCACTCTTTTGTGTGGTGTTTTTGACTGCTGGAAAGATGGTCTTTTCCTCAGTATATGAACACTTGATGATGATTTGTCCTTTGGTTTTGCCTTTGATTTTTGTTCATGCTTCTTCAGTTTTGAACCCTTTGCAGAATCCGTAGATTGGGAATCTGATTCAGATTGTCTGATTCTTTCTTCTTTGAGCCTTTTGTCTTGTTCTTTTTGTTGAAATAACATTCCTGTGTGGAATGATTATTTTTGTTGCAGATAGAACAATGTTTGTTGAAGTAACAATCAGCAGTCATATGATTGTTCATATTGCAAATAGAACAGTAGTGCTGAAGTAACAATCTTCAGTGTTGTGATTTTTCATGTCACACCATTTGCAATACTTTTCTTCTGATTCTTTCTCAGAATCATTCCTTTTGTTTGCTGATCTTTGTTGTGGCTCTTTCTTCTTTAGCTTTGAATGTGCTTCACCTTTTTCAATTTTGTGCACATTTTGATCGTTTGGGGCTGAATTTCTCTTCCGTAGATCAGCAGCTGAATTTTCTTGTTCAGTGATGATCTGAGCCTTTTTCTTTCCTTGAATTTTCCTCTTTCCTCAGTGATGACAGATTCATCAGTCAATTTCTTGGAAGATTCTTGCATACTTAGTTCTTGAAGACCTTCATTCAATTGAGCTATCCTCTTGCAGATGGTCTTCAACATGTTTCTTTGTTTAGGAGGGTATGGCAACTTTGTTTCTTCAAGCACTTTTGGAATATGGGCTTTCAGTTGAAAATTTTTACCAGTGCTTGTTTGATCAACATCATGTTCATCAGAATCATCCAAGTCATCACACTTATCATAATCAAATTCTGAATCATTTTGATCTAATGATTCTGATTCAGATGATTCAGTTTCACTCACCTCAGCTTTATCATTAATTTTAGTTTTAGTTGAATCTTTTTCAAACTTAGTGCTAGGCACAAAATGATTTGACAGAGTGTTTGTCATTGTTGTAGGTAAGGATGTGTAATTATCATTTATAGGTGGTGCAACCGCATTATAACCCAACCCAGACCTTTTCTTTGATTCAATATGAGAATTTAGTAATTTCTCATATTGCTGAGATGATAATTGAAACTTCTGAAGTTTCACTTCAGTTGATGCATGATCAGCCATGGATTTTGTTAAGGAAGTGGTCAAATGCTCAACTTGGGCTTTTAGGCTATAATTTTCAGAAACAAATTTTTCTAAATCCTTTTGCAAAGAATTAATTTTTATTTGATATAATTTATGTTCTCTAACATGAGATTCATTCAAAATCATTGTTTCTTTTACTTTATCAGCCAACTGTTGAGCATGGACTCTATATCGTTCAACTTCCTCAACACAAGTTGATGAACACAATCTTTCTTTTACCTCTTTTGCCATTGGTGGAACTGTTTGATCCATATGGGCCATCAATGCTTGATTTTCTTCCAAAACTTCCTTCTCATACAAACTCCAGTCACACGTTCCATCTTGAAGTATGATCAGCCCTGACTCCTTTGAGTTACTTGGTCCTGCTGATTCTTTGGTGGCTGGTGGGGAAGCATTGATCAGTTGAGATTGCTTGTGCAGAGGTCTTTGAGAAGATTGTTGATTTGCTTGAATCTGATGTTGTTGATGCTGCTGATGTTGTCTCATCTCTGGATAAGACTGTTGATTGCATTCTCTTGAGAAATGTCCATAGAGATTGCATTTGTAGCATCTCACTTTTGATTTGTCAACACCAATCTTTGATGTTTTGCTTGCTGAAGCCAAGTTCTTATTTCTCCTGAGATATTGCTTAGCTCTATAAGCAATCATGGCCATCTGCCATTGTAGATCCATCTCTTCCACTACATCTGGAGGTAGTTCTTCTAAGTCTTGTTGGCAGATATTGGCTGATGTTAGAGAGCTTCCCAGATATGCTTGAAAACTTGAGCTAAAAGCTGCAAAGGCTGCTCTTTGTTCTTCAGAGTCCAATATCACAGTTATTGGTTCTGACTGATTTGCTGAAAAGGAAGACTTAGTTGTTGCTGCAGTTGTATCTTGTCTATCAGTAGTTCTTCCTTTATTCTTCTGCTGCTTGTCTTGAGATGATTTCTTTGAAGGTTTTGAAACATAGAAGCTAACTTCCTCCTCATCATCACTCCTAGCACAAGAGTTATCACTTTCATTGTTTGAAATAAAAGCACTTCCTACATTATTTGTTTCTTTGAAGTGATAGGGTGAGACATGAGTTCTCACACTCTTGTTTCTTGATTTTTCGTCCATTTCAAGAGCTTCCACTTTTGCAACCAGAGTATCTAATCCAGTAGCTTTCAGATCTATAGTGTTCTTGAACATGGACACAGTATGCTTCCAACTTTCTGGCAAAGTGTGGAGCATTTTCTTGTTTAATTCCTCACTAGTATACTTCAACTCTAGAATATTCATCTCAGTGACTAACTGCATGAATCTATGAAGTTGCTGAGGAATTGATTCACCCTCAATATGATGAAAAGTTTCATATTGTGATCTGAGGGTGTCTCTCCTTATACTTCTTATCTCATCACTCCCTTCGCAGAGAGTGTGAAGAATCTTCCATAAGGAGTGAGCTGTTTTATAGTTCTCACACCTGATTAATATCTCTTCAGGTAAAGCCATACTAAGCAGACTGTATGCTTTTATATCGACTTTAACCTTTTTGACATCATCAGGTGATAGATCTTTTGTACTGATTGGTTGATTTTTGTCATTATAATCCGGCCCAAGAGTGGGTGGAATATAAGGACCTTCAGTGATGGAAATCCACAAGTCAGAATCAGTATAGTTTACATGATTCCTGAACTTGATTTTCCACGACTTGAAATCTGCTTTTGTTTCCAACTTCGGGGGTTGGTAAGATGAACCACTGAAGTTGCTCATGATGTTAACAAGATCTACTATTCAATTGATTTGAATATAGAAACAAGTTAATTAAAAACGATTGCTGTTAAGCGAAATCAAACACAATTAAAACACAACTAACACTGATAGATCAATTGATCTAAATCAATGAGCACTTGGCTCTGATACCACCTGTGAATCCAAGGATCGTCAACAGGAATTATCAGTGTGAATCGATGTCAAGTCAACGTTAGCGGAATTAACGTTGATTTGGTTTAATTGTATTTAAGCAACTTTAAATATCAATGAAATATCAAGAACACACGAAACAAAACACAATTAATGATTAATCAATATTTTATTATAATGTGTTGGTGATTACAAAAGAATGAATGTACGATATCAATGAATGCTATGATGTTGTGTATGTTTTTGATGATCGAAAGACTTTTGATGATTGTTGTATTGCTATTGCTGTTCTCAATCAATCAATCGTCTGACTCAATCATCCTTGAATCGAAACCTAGGATCCATATTTATAGACAAAGATGTTTCAGTTATAGGAAACACCGGATCTCTTGGGATTTGATTTGTTTCTGATAAGGAATCATCGGATTTCTCGGGATTCGTATAACCGCCTTGTTGACTTGTTGACTTGTTGACTTGTAACACTTGTATTATACAAGTGTTTGGACTCCGCAGAAATATTGTCTTCCGTAGATGTTTTGTTCTTCCGCAGATGTTTTGTCCTTCCGCAGATGTTTTGTTCTTCCGCAGTATTCTTGTTCTTCCGCAGCATTTCTTGAAATTCACTTGGAAGTCCAGTTGATTTGTTCATCCGTAGATGATCTTCGGATGTTTTGTTACTTGTAAAATATATATCTACGGAAGAACGAAATGTTCATCCGTAGATGTTTCTTACACTTGGTCAATTTCAGTAATTGACCAAGTGTTATGTTTGTACCTGCAGCCATACATAAATCAACACATATAAATGGGTTAACCTATATATTTAATGCATACACAATAATGAAGTACAAAAGTTCATTACAGATTAATTCAAGTACTAAGCCTATACATAATGACTAGATCTACTGATTCTAGACCTAACAAAGGTCAAACTCATAAGTATGAGCCAACCGCACGATTGAATCATAAGTATGAGCCAATCGCACGATTGAATCATAAGTATGAGTCAATCGCACGATTGAATCATAAGTATGAGTCAATCGCATGATTGAACCATAAGTATGAGCCAATCACACGATTGGACCATGAGTATGGGTCAACTATGTGATTGGATCACAAGAATGAACCAATCGTACGACTGGATGAAGCAGTCTGAGTCAGTCGCACGACTGAACCCCAGTCGCACGAATGAATCATGCGTATGAGTCCAGTCACACGAGTGAAACTCAAAACAGTATAAATAGAGGGGTCAGTCGGTCGTATTCCTTACCACCCTTCAAAACTCTTAAAACCACCTATTACACATACACTCTGCCCAAAATTTGATTATTGTGATTACTCTCTGATTGTCATCCTAACCGATTTCTATTCATCTTCAGGTACTGTGAAACTGAAATCTAATCAAAAGATCGGACTAATCGAACCCACAATGACCGAGAATGTTTAAAATCAATAACCGGGACAATACTCTAAAATAGACCACTTAAATGGACATAAACGTTGTTTTAAACAACACTAAGTGCTATTTTGAGTCCCTGCGAACCTAATGAATCTAAACACGAAGTGTATAGTAACGTTTTGACAAAGATTCAACTTTAAGGTGTCAAACAGAGCAAGATGCGAATAGACACGCCATATGAACCTCAATCGCATGATTGAGCCAGGCGCATGATCCAATCGCACGAGTGAATCAATCGATGACTCAGTCGCACGACTGACTCAACCGCATGGCATAGCATACGACTAAGTTCAGTCGCAGGCTCAATCGTACGACTGAACTCAGTCGCAGGCTCAATCGTACGACTGAACTCAGTCGTATGGTTCAATTGCACGATTGAACCAGTTGATCAAAATCAGCTAAAATTCAACGGTTATCTCTTATGCACAAATCTAATGTATATGTTTCTTGTGTTGCAGCAATATGGCTGAGAGATGGACTATGAGCACTAAGCACAACATCTGTGCTCATCTAGATGCTACTTCTCGAAACGCCTCTGAGTTCACTGGGATTATTGCCTTCCTGCATAGATCGAGGATCTACAAGGCCATTTCTACTCCATGCACACCATACAGATATGTTCAGCAGGCTTTCTGGGAAAGTGCCACAGTGGACAGGTCGGTTGAGCCTCACTGTATTCGGAGCTCTGTCTTCGAACAAGACATTGAGATCTGTGAAGAAGACCTGAGGAGAGTCTTGGATTTGGGGGAAGACGGAGCCCATCCAACCAAGCTGCATCCATTGACTGTTCGTGGTTGCTTTCTAAGGATCAAGTACGCCGGAGACATCAATGACGGCGTACTGAACAAGTGCAACATGTGCCCCTAGTTCAAGTATTTGGCACATGTGATCCTCAAGTGCATAGCCTCCAGGCGTGGAGGATTTGATGAGATGTCGGATCAAATCCAGAATGCATACGTTGCACTGGTACTAAATCACTCGTTCAGTTTCTCTCGCATGCTCTTCTTTTACTTGATAGAGAACATCGAGGCCAAGGGCAAGGAAGGATTATGTATGCATCCAAGGTTCTTACAGATGATCATTGATGAGAAGCTTCCTTTGCTGCCTAAGGAGAAGGACGACGCTATTGTATTAGAGGTGATGGATGACACCACACTGGGAGGATGAAGGTGTACCGGGGGAAGCAGGTGAAGCCCCCGGTCAGGAGACTGTTTGGCCATCTGGCCCATGAGGATTACGTGGCGCCCTCTCGCAAGAAGTGGCGTCACGATGACAGTGATTTTGATGTTGAGCCCATAGTGGTTCCCACTGAAGCAGATGACGACGATGATGACGACCTTGATGATGGTCAAGGTGGTGGAGATGCTGGCCCCAGTCAATCACAGGCCACTGACACGTCTATCGTATCTCCACCACCTTCGCACAGTACTTCAGCTGCACCTGGTGGATCTAAGCAGGCTGCTTTCCACCAAGATTTCTTGTTAGATGAAGAAGATGGGTCTGATGATGAGCCTCTCCTAGGAGAGTCGGTAGCCGGGTTGTGGCTACCGAGAAGGGGAAAGAGCGGTTGGTGGACGCCAAGCTGGGTCTAAGGGTGGTGATACTGATGTCACAGATCCAACATACACACCCGACCAGCCGACCAGCTCAGGGGGAGCCCCTATAGCCAAGGGGTCCAGGAAGAAGAGGATGGCCCATCTCTATGGCAAGAAGAGTAAGAGACAGAGGGTCACCTTGATCAGTTCTTTGACCACCACAGCCACCACCACTACCACAACCACTACCACAACCACTAACACTCCCACCACCACTCATACATTCACATCCACCTCACCTACAATATCCAACACAGCTCCACCACAACCCACTTCCATTACTACTCACATCTTCACCACATCCACCACTACACCCACTACTCACCAATCCGGAACATCCACCCAATTTCCACCTACACCTGGCTCTACTCTACCCACTGTCGGGCTAGAGGAACAGCTTGCTAGCCTCAACAGACTGGTGCTCAAGCTGCTATGTACAGATGATCTGAGAGTCAACCAGATGAACCAGCTGATGGCGGTCTATACCGCGCAGGGCAAACAGATCGCTCAGCTGACTGAGAAGACCGCTGCTCATAAGAGACCGTTAGTTCGAGCTCACCATGCCCTGACTGCTCAAAATGAGCTTGTCAAGGCATCCGTCAAGCAGATCAAATGGTTAGAGAAACATAACAAAAAGCTGATGTTGAGGTTGAAGGGAACAAAGGGTGAGCCCCTGAAGATTAAAGGAGATGGAGATGATGGTGGAGATGATGATGATGATACGACAGATGAGGAATAAGAAGAAGAAGATGATGACGAGGAAGCAGGAGGAAGTGGAAAGGGAAAAGGAGATGATAAGGATGAGGATGATGATCAAGAAGGTGATGCATCTGCATCAGCCTCAACTCAAGCAGCACAGGAGAGGCGCTCCAAAAAAGTCACGTCCTCCACAGCTCCAGCTGAGGAGACACATGATCAGGGCAAAAGCGAAGCTCCACAGGCTGATGATTATGATGTCATTCCCCTTCAGCAAGTCAAGACTCAACTAACTATGATTCTTGACTTGCAAGGGATTGTGCGAAGGTCAGTGAGCTACACTCCAGAAGGAGAAATCATTCATGACTTGCCTGACGAGCAGCTCGCCGAAATGTTTAGATTGAATTCAGATGAGCTTGTTAAAGATGCTCCTGAAGTAGATATTTTGAGTGATGAGGAGCTACAAGGAGTGGATGAGATTGAGACTGAAGATGTCACATCTGACTACTATCCACAGTACACTGACCCTGAGGGCAACGTTACCCCAGACTTGGGTGAAACTTTTGGCAGTGATACTGTGAAGTCACTGGATCGGTAGACATCCAAGCATGTTCTTGACGGAAGGATAAACAACAGCAAAAAACCAAGAGACAATCAATAACACGAACTATAATATAATGGTTTCATTGATAAAACCTAACGATTACAAGCTCGTTACAACATAAGAATCAAGACTCTTGGCAAGGGGAGATCGAGCATGACCTCCCCTCTCATCCGGCAGCCCTAGGCCCCGGGCAGACTCCCTCCCCTAACCCTTAATCTCTCTACACATTGAAACTGGTATATATAGGCCTCGGCCCATATTAGATGCGACTGGGCCCGTTCGTGCGATTGGACCATGCGTATGGTTCAATCGTACGACTGGACCATGCGTATGGTTCAATCGTACGACTGGACCATGCGTATGGTTCAATCGTGCGACTGGACCATACTTATGGTTCAGTCTTACGAATGGCCAATCGCATCTCTCAGTCGCACGACTGGCCCATTTGCAAGGCTCAGTCGCACGACTGAGTCTCATTCGCATATGCTCCTGCGAACGACCCAGTTTCATGTGTTTACAACATATCAGGTGTATTACATTAAGCCTAGACTATTCGACAAGCGACGGACACACTATATATGACTATATATGCTCAAACAGATACTTTTGCTAATCCAGAAAGATGGCATGTGATCAGAGATCAAGGTGTTGAGAATGTCTATACATGGCAAGACATAATCAACTTACCTCTGCATGATCTCTTTGAGATGAGAAGATATTATGAGAGTCTGATTTATCCTGACCATCTAATGAAGAAGGGTATGGTCATCATTGAGCTTAAGACTACAAACATCTGAAGATCTTCTAAATGTTTTGGTAACATCAGCCTAGGGGGAGTTTGTAAGGATTCCTATAAGTCTGATGCAGCCAAAACATCCAAAGTCTCCCTGCAAGCATGCACTAAAGAACTGAAGTAGAAATGCTTCAGAAGTTTTACACCATGCACTAAAAATATTCTAAGTGTAAAATCTTCCGAAGCCAAGACCAATATCTTCCGAAGCCAAAAGTGAAGTCTTCCGAAGCTTTAGAGACAAAGTCTTCCGAAGCCAAATAGTGAAGACAGATTTCTTCCGAAGACTTTTAGAGATATGCCTTTATCTGATGTACTTTACCATAAAGCTGGACCACCTTTTCGCTGCAACTCTGTAAAGTCACCAACTTACATGAGTTGGTGAAAGGTTCATGCTTTTGGTAACTGTACATTGACGTCTTGAGTCCATGCTTTCTACTTTATGTACTTTTATCCTTTTTGTAATATATTAGGATGTGAGCAATGTCATGTCATAGTCACAAGTCAAAAGGCAGATATGCCTTTTAACTTTACAATTGATTTTGTTTGTGACTAGTCAATTGTATCCAGCTGGCTTTTAAAGTATAGCCGGCTGTAGGTTGTAGTATAAGTATTCCATGTTCTTTTATCTTTCTTTAGGCTTTATAACACTTGTAATAGAACTTGAGAAAACAATATACTGCATCCTTGAAACCCAATCTCTTGTGTTCTCTTGTTCTATTTCTTACTTATTACTTGTGTTCTTAGTATCATTCTTGTGGTTAATCCAGTTTACTGTTTGATTAAGTTTGGTTAATCTCCTCTTTGTGTTGTTGTGTTGTAAGTGACCACCCTTCACCGGTCTTTCATATATATATATACATAGAGATATACAGATATAGAGAGAGATAGAGAGACAGAGAGAGACAGAGAGAGATAGACATAGACAAGAGAGACATAGAGAGAGAGAGAGAGAGACAGAGAGACAGAGAGAGAAGAGAGAGAGAGAGAGAGAGAGAGAGAGAGAGAAGAGAGAGAGAGAGAGAGAGAGAGAGAGAGAGAGGGAGATAGAGCGAGAGAGACAGAAAGAGAGAGATAGAGAGGGGGGAGAGAGAGGGAGAGGAGAGAGAGGGATAGAGAGAGAGAGAGGAGAGAGAGAGAGAGAAGAGAGAGAGAGAGAGAGAGAGAGAGAGAGAGAGGGAGGGAGAGAGGGAGAGAGATGGATAGAGAGGGAGAGAGAGGAAGAGAGAGGAGAGAGAGAGAGGGAGGGAGAGAGAGAGAGAGAGACAGAGAGACAGAGAGAGAGGGAGAGAGAGAGAGAGGGACAGAGAGAGAGAGAGAGAGAGAGAGAGAGAGAGAGAGAGGAGAGAGAGAGAGAGAGAGAGGAGGGGGGGAGAGAGAGAGACAGAGAGAGGAGAGGGAGAGAGAGGAGAGAGAGACAGAGAGAGAGAGAGAGAGGGAGAGGGAGAGAGAGGGAGGGGGGGAGAGAGAGAGGAGAGATAGAGAGAGAGAGAGAGAGAGAGAGAGAGAGAGAGAGAGAGACAGAGAGAGAGAGAGAGATGGGAGGAGATAGAGAATAGATATACCTATATATGTATATAGATATATACCCATCTATATCTATATATATATATATATATATATATATATATATATATATATATATATATATATATATATATATATATAGGGGAGGGATCAAATGAGAACTCCCTTTTTTGTGAGAACTCTAGGAACCAATGTGAACCACTAATTTTCAATGGCAAAATTGTAATTAACAACAACATAATCAAAAAAATCATAAAATAAGAAATAATAAAAAAATAAAAAAAGTAAAAACACAGAAGTGTTTCTCTCGTTTCCCTCTACCATTAAAAAAATAAAAAAAATTATAAAAAACAAAAAAAAAATCTCGTTTTTTTACAAACGTCATTTTACACATATGTAATTTTTGGAATTACACATGTGTAAAACAGAATTTACACATATGTAATGACTAATTTACACATGTGTAAATAACTGGTGGACGAATTTTTTTAAAAAAATATATCAATATGGTAGGCGTTGGAAAGATAAAAAATAATGAATTTAATGGTGAAATTTTTATAAAAAAATAATGTCATGAAAAAAAGTTATGAACGTTTTAAAAAAAAAGGTGGAAGTGACATGTGACTTGCATGTGACTAAAATGTGTGGTTGATATTGGTTCCTAGAGTTCTCACTAAAAAGGGTGGTTCTCAAGATAACCCTACCCTATATATATATATATATATATATATATATATATATATATATATATATATATATATATATATATATATATATATATATATATATATATATATATATATATATATATATATATATATATATATATATATATATATATACTAGTTGGAAACCCGCGCGTTGCAGCTACAGGCCTACAACGCGATACTTGTGTTCGTTAGCTTATCCATCCTATCATGATTTATATAGTAATCTTTTAGTTTTCGTATTCATAGCATTGATGTGGTGTATCTATAATATGAGTCTTACAGACTTCAATTAAATAGTAACAAAGAAGTCAATAGCATCAACATTAGCTTAAAAAGACAACCATGACAATCAGGTGTGAACAAATTCTATGATGGATTCCAAAAAAGAAACTCAAAATAATGATTCAAGCAAACAAAACAACCCATCAAAATATTGACTGGATCAAGACATCATTTAATGAAAAAGAAACATGGTGTGCTTGGCCCATAATCACCAAATTAAAAGTTGATTAGATGAACAGAGCATGTTAGGTCGTTAATTAAGAGAAATCTCTAAATATATTAAATTGATGAGTAATACTCTAGTTAGATTAAAATGATGAGCAGGAACAAAGTAACATTACCAATTATGTATATTATGCCAATAAGTTATGATGGATTACAATTGCGTTGCTTTAAAAGTACAAAGTACTTATTATGCAGATTATTTAGTATCATCATGCTTATTCTTTTTAAAAGTCATAAAATTCGATATTTTTTTTGGGTATTCACACTTTTTTGTTAATATTAGAAAAATAATAAAATATTTGAACCTTCATTTCAAGCTTTGTGTTAGAAATAAGATCATAGCGAAATGGAAATGTTCTCATCGTTAATGTATTTATGGAATTGGTTACAATTGTTCAAGGTATGATTTGCTTGAGAAATTTAAGTTATTTGCCAACACATATGTTTAGTTGCTTTCAAATATGGTGTATATAATTCTATTTAAGGATAGTTGCCAAATAACTTCTGCCTATTTAAGCGTACAGAAGAAATGACATAGCCAAGACTATTAAGTCAACAATTTTAGCCAATTAAAATCTTCCTTCTTTTGCAAAAGTTTTATCCATATAAGGATAGTTACAGAAAAGCTTTTGTTCATTTAAGTGGAAATGAAGTCCTTTGTTTGAAATAATTACTAAAACTTTTGGATATGTTTCATTTGTTTGAAATTATATATCAAATAATTAGCCTTTTGCATATCATAATTATCTAAAGATTATGGTTGTTATTGCTATAATATAATCAAGAAAGTCAAACTTGATCAATTCTTTAATAATTTTTTGTAGTAATGGTTGTTAGAAAACAAAACGGCAAGAGCATGACCTGATAACAAAACAGCAAGAGTGTGACTTGATTAACAAAATTAGGTTGAAGTTGAATATTATAGCTTAAAGACTGTAAAGGAATCATTATAGGTATTGTGGGGCTTAATGTGATTGTAAATTTGTAATATATGTATATAATTTATCAAACTCGTATTAGATGTTGGGAAAATACTATTATATATAATGTTATTACATCAATTGAAAGCAAATTAGTGAACAATTAGAAAAATAATTCCATAGCCTCGTAATCTTGAGGAATTTCAAACTTTCGAACTGAGGAAATAGATTACCTTTATCGGCCCCTTACTCATCCTGTTAGACCAGGCCAGGAGAGCTCACCCAAATGTAAGATCAATCCTCCATGCAGATGTGATGATACATATTCCCTCATTGATGGGTGTGTATGAAATCAGCAAGGTTTTTAGCTTAAAACGGAAGCCTAAAAGAGTGTGAAAGAAGGAAACACTATTACATAAATAGATATCTTTTAAACTGAAATGGTGAAGGTATTTAAAGTAGATACCATTTTATCTCCAACTTTTTGTTTGTTGTTGTCTGCTTGTTTTTAATTTGAAGAACTTCAGCTGCAATTACACATTCAATTATGTATTTGACATTAGTAGACATTAGCAACAACTATCTTTGAGCATCTTATAAATGGTTAGCAACAACTTCTTTGCATATAGACTGCAACAAATAAACATATAACCAATAGTTGATATTATAGCAACGATGACAACATAACTAAAGCGTCTTATAAGATTCGATTTTAGTTGACCGTGGTTTTCATCCGCAGGAAGAAGGCTTCTGTTTCTTTTTCGCTCTCTTTGTTTCCTCCTGTATCCAATCATGATCTGCACTTTAAGTTTCAAATCACTAAAAGAATCTTATACAACATTTGAAGATCAGAACAATACTCACAGGTAATAAGCTTCCTATTACATATTGGTAATTTCAGGCATCTTACGTGCTTGAAGTTCATCTCTATAAAGCCTCCCTAATATACCATAGAATTTACGAACGAAGTAACAAAATTGCAAGAAATAGTCTCCGGTGTTTGAGGCGCAAATTAAATGAAGAAGAAGATACATGATAGAACACTTACCATTTTCATGAGGCATGAAGATGAAGACAGAAAGGTTAGAAGTGTCTGGGTATGCCAAATCCGGTACCAGGGAGAAAGAGAGTTTGAGATCTAGGGGTGTATTTGAATTTTGAAAACATATCTTTAGGTTTATGAACCCAATCTACCTGGCCTTAATACTTGTAACTTGTGCTTAAATGATTGTACAACTCTTAAATTTAAGAGTTTTGTGTGAAAAGACTTTCTTGCCCATCCCAAATGCATATTAATATAGTATAGATATATATATATATATATATATATATATATATATATATATATATATATATATATATATATATATATATATATATAGATATATATATATATATATATATATATATATTAAAGTTTTTCTAAAAAATTGAGGAGAGAGGTGTTAAAATGAAAGAAACAATTAAAAAATAGAATCAAACCATCATATTTTAGTATTACCAATTTTATCAAGGTGTTATGTCCATTACTTATGTGGTTCTTAGTAGTTTTTTATATATTATTGGTTCTCAATAGAATGCTTCCCTATATATATATATATAATATATATATATATAGATATTATATATATATATATATATATATATATATATATATATATATATGTATATATATATATATGTATATATATATATATGTATATATATATATATATGTATATATGTTGATACATGTATGTCCCTAGATCATGATTTGTAATGTAATGAACTTGTCTGTCTGATTTTGATGTAATTGTAATTGATTAATGAAATGATATGAAGTGATTGTTACTTGTAATGTTTAATATTTCATTAATGAGTTGTGATTGAATTGATTGGGTTTATGAATGTTTGAATGAGTGTACATTAAGTTATATTAAATAGAACATTCAAACTTAACTTAATGAAGTTCTCATGCGGATGGCCCATGCGAATGGACCACACGCATGAATAACTTCATACGATTGACTCAATCGCACGACTGAACCAGGAGACTGGATCAGTCGTATGATTGACACATAAGATTGACTCAATCGCACGACTGAACACTCAGTCGTGCGGATGAATCAACCGCATGGTTCAATCGCACGACTGAACCATACTTATGGCCCAGTCGCACGATTGACCAATACTAACCTATAAATAGACCCAATTCGTGGGAAAACGTAAGCATTCATCCCATTACGACTCCAGACGTACCCTAGCCGTCCAGAAGCCTCCCAAATCGTTCTCCAAGTTCATAGAACACATCAGATCGGTTCCTAATCGATTTCTGACGTTGATATCAATTCTTGATTGATTCATCGTGTGTTCTCACTGATTGGATCGCCAATCAAATAGGATTCCGCACTATTTGAGTTGGTTTACCACGCAATCACTCGGTATTTTGTTCAAATACCAGGTCCTAACAAGTGGTATCAGAGCTTTGGCTCTTGATTTCGTGTTGATTCAATCAAGATTGCATAAAAGTTTGTGTTTTTGCACGAAAAACGCAATCTTTTGCATCAAAAGTGATCTTGGACGTTCCCTGCTCATTGAAGTTCAGTTTCTGCGGACTTAGACGATTTGGACTTGCAAAATTTCGAATTTTTACGGCTGAAACCCGTCAAACCTAGAAATTTTCGCAAAACAGCAGCTTCAGTCGCACGAGTGACCCATTCGCACGACTAGACTCATTCGCATTGTTCATTCGCACGACTGGACCTAGTCGCACCTTCATTCGGCCGACTGAACCCTTTCGTTCGCATAGCTCATACGCACCAGATTCATTCGCACGACTGAACCATTCGCCCTGTTCAGTCGCACGGTTGAACCAATCGCAGAGGTCATACGCACGACTAAGACCATTCGCATCCTTCAGTCGCATCAGTTAAAGTTGATTTGATTAGACTCTAAGTTTAGTAACGATGGAAGATCAGATGTCAGCCTTTACTGCGGGGAAGGACTCAAGAATTCAGAACCTGCTGCTGCTTGAGAGTGAGGTGGGTATTCACAATAAACCACCAAAGCTCTTGACTTTAGATGAGTTTCCTCACTGGAAGCAACGTTTTGAGATCTACCTCAATGGAGTAGATCCTAATCTGTGGGAAGCTATCGAGGTTGGGTATAGTACACCGGTGGGAGCAGATGGAGTGAAATTAACGTTAAGTGGGATGACCGACGCACAGAAAGTAAAGTATAATGCTGAGAAAAGAGTTTATGTGATGATAACTCAGTCGATCCCCAAAGATATATTCCACCAGTACTCAGAGAACAAGCAGTCCAAGAAACTGTGGGATGAGCTAGAGAAAAGGTATGATGGGAATGCATCGTTAAAGGCAATCAAAGCAAAGGAGCTAAAGAAAGAATTCGATAACTTCTCATCAATTGGTAACGAGGGTTTAGATGCAGTCATAGACAGATTCTACCACTTGATGAGCGAGTTGCATACACATGGAGTGGAAACTACTATGGAAGAGAAAGTAAGCAACTTCGCTGATGGATTGCCTGACAAGTGGGCCTCATTCGTGTCTAATCTTAGACAGAATGGTATACTTATAAAGCTGGATATAAATGACTTTATTCTTAGACTGCGTGAAGAAGCACTGAGGATGAAGTACAGAGCACAGAAGTCTTCATATACAAAACCCAGCTTTATACAATGCCACGCCTCAAGCTAAGACTTCTGGAGCACCTCTCCAGACAGCATTTGTGTCTAGCTCGTCAGGTCCTTCACATGCTTCTACTTCTGGATCAGACACGTCAGGGTCATCATGTACCCATTATATTGGATCAGAAGCAAGTGCTACTAAATTGAAGACCGAGAATCTCGGTAATGTGACTGTAGAAGTAGCACGAGAGCATATGGATCTTCTCGCCGCAGTAGTTCACTCATATGATGGACTTGTAGCTGGGAAGATTGGAAACTGTCATTTGGCTGATGAAGACAACGAGCAGGTAGATGAAATGGAGCTTGAACGAATGGATATAATGTGGGCCTTAGCTAGCGCTGTCCGAAGGGCGAAGAAGTTTGTTAAGAAGACTGGACAGAACTTGATAGCTACTAAGGATACCACATTTGGTTTTGACAAGAGCAAGGTGACTTGCTTCAACTGTGGAGAGAAAGGGCACTTCAAGAGGGAATGTGTCAAACCAAAGAAGACGGGTAATGGGAACCCGTTCTCATCCTTTACTCACCAAGACAAGCAAGCCTCCAGTTCCACTTCATCAAACAAGGATCCAAAAGCCTTGACTGCTCATGATGATGAAGGACAGGACTGGAGTTTTAGATTTGTCAACCCAGAATCTAACATTGCTAGTGTTGAAGATATTGATGATGATTCTGCGAGTGAAGGTGATTTAGCAGTTGATATAGCGATGTCACACAATGAAGAAACAACTGCTGCTGAAGTCAGTTACACACCAAAGGAGGAAACTTCCAAGTCAGAGTCAGAAAAGTCAGAATCACCAGAACCAGAGACGTCTGATGCTGCGTTGATGGCTAACTCCTCTGAAACAACACAGGTAAGTACAACTGACCAATTGTTTAATAATCATGCTTGTTCTAACTGTGATTTGTTTAGGAATAGCATTGATGAAAAATTTGCTAGGTTATTAGATCACAATGATAACTTAGTAAAGGACTTACAACTATGCACTGAGGCCAATAGAGTACTAAAACAAAATGAGCATAGTTATAAAGAAAGATAGACCTATTGACTAAGCAACTTAGGGAAACCGAAGTAGTTGCCTTTAATCAATCAAATGACATTAGGTACTATCTAAACTCCCTAGAGGACACTAAGAAACAAAAGCAGTTCTAGAAGTAGAAGTGAATTCCTTAAAACAGAAACTGCATAGTTGGACTAGTTCTTCACACATAGTTCAACACTTAGTGAGAGAAAGAAATAATGGGGAGGGATTAGGCTATAAAGTGGTTCCACCACCACCTGAGACCTTGATGAACACCAAGTCTAAACCAGTTAACAACAACCCAATCAAGGATCATGTGGTGACCACTCCTCTTGTTACTGATCCAGACACATCTTGTTCATCTACTGCATCTGGACAGAAACAAAAGGAGGCCACTTCAAAGGCAAAGGGTAAATTGCCTTGTGTTAATCTGGAAAATGAATTTGAAAAATTAACTTAAAGTCAGGGTCAAACCGAGTCAAATCTGAACCCAAAAAGACTTCAAATGTTAATTTTTCACTTGCTACAAGTCAAAAACCAGTAACCAAAAAGTTGAACAAGTTAAACAGGTTAAAACAGTTAAATTTGTTAAACCAGAGAAAACATCAAACATGCAAGAGTCAAAACCTAAAGTGATTGATGTTACTAAAGTGTCACGCATTTCTCCACAAAGAAAGTCAAACTATAAGGTTGATAGCAGATTGTGCTACAACTGTGGAGAATGTGGACATATTGCTTCCTATTGTCCTTTCTATCAGACACCTAGGAAGAAGATTGATCTTCAGGACTCTAGACCTAGGTCTTCTAAGAGGAGTTCTCTAACTCCACCTAGAAGATCTAGTGAACCTAAAGTTCAACCTGTAAGCCAGTACTGTTTATCATAAACAGGCATTGCACAAATCTGGCTTATGGAAAGAGAAGACTACCTGTGTGACTGATACTGATGACAAGAAGGAATCTGAGTTACCCTCACCTTCTAAAGGTCAATGGGTAGAGTTTATGATGTGTGATGCCTCTGGGAAACCCAAGACAGTAAAGGCTTGGGTTCCTAACCTGAAACTAATACATTTACTTGATATGTGCAGGGTGTTCGGTATAGCGCTGAGACTAACACGTGGATTATAGACAGCGGAGCATCCAGGCACATGACAGGAAATAGAGCCCTTTTATCAAATGTCAAACAAATAAAAGGAGGGCATGTTTCCTTTGCAGGAAACAAGGGAGGATACATCACAGCACAGGGAGAAGTGGGAAATCAGAAAGTTAAGTTTGATAAGGTGAACTACGTTCAACAACTTCAAAATAACTTGCTTTCTGTTTCCCAAATCTGCGATAAAGGATTTAAAGTCATCTTCGACAACAACAAGTGTTACGTGCTGAAGAAAGACTATATGATTCCAGAAGACCAAGTTCTGATGACTGCTTCAAGATATAAGGACCTATATGTCTTGGATCTGTCAACAGCTGCTCCAACGGGTCATGAAGTGCAGTGCTTTCTATCTAAAGCTACTGAGAAGGACTCAATCTCCTGGCATAGAAGAATGGGACACATTAGTCAAAGAAGATGAATCACTTGATTCAGAAGGACTTAGTAAGAGGAGTAAATGTCAAGAACTTCCAACTTCCTGACTTTTGTGTAGCTTGCAATAAAGGCAAACAGACAAAGAAGTCTCATAAGGAAAAGAAAGTTCATTCAATAGAACTTCCTCTTGAACTTCTTCACATGGATCTGTTTGGTCCAGTCAGTACAAGGAGCATTGCAGGCGATCTGTACTGTTTTGTGGTCACTGATGACTACTCAAGGTTCACTTGGGTAATGTTTCTGAAATCCAAATCAGAAACATTTGAGTCATTCAGGAATTAGTCACCACTCTGGAATCTCTCTACAAGCTAAAGGTTAGACAAGTACGCTCAGACAATGGGACCGAATTCAAGAATCAATGGATGGAGGCATACTGCAAGGAAAAGGGGATTGTTCATCAATTCACTTCAGCATACACGCCTCAGATGAATGGTGTTGCTGAGAGGAAAAATAGAAGCTTGATAGAGACTGCACGGACTATGCTGGCGGACTCGAAACTGCCTATCCAATTCTGGAATGAGGCAGTAGCAAATGCATGTTATACACTAAATCGAGTCCTAATAGTCAAGCGCCACGGAAAGACATGTTATGAGCTACTACAAGACGCAAACCGAATTTGGAGTATCTTGAACCTTTTGGCGCGCCATGTACACTTCTGAAGAAGACACAAGAAGGAAAATTCAGCGAGAAGGCAGATGAAGGAATCTTTCTAGGATACAACAATACGAATAAGCGAGTTTACAATAACTCAACAGGTCTTGTACAAGTGTGGTGTAATGTCGACGTTCAGAGATAACCACACCACCTACAGGAAAAGGACCTGCCTACTTCTTCGACTATGATGGATTCTTCAAATCCTTCAACATACCTCTCTCTCCCTCGGACGATGAGCTAGCAACTAGGATGATGTATGATATTCTGAATACACCATCTAGCACACAGGGAGAATCATCTACTCAGTCAGGGGAGTAGTCGACCACAGTGACTCCTCCTCTGACGATGAAGCTGAAGAAGATGATCAGAACAGTCAGGAGGAACAGGTTCCAGTTCCAGCAAGTCCACAAGCATCTACGAGTGATGCACCTTCGACTTCAGAACCTCAAACTCCAACTACCTCAGATGCAGAACCAAATGTTCATAATCTTGGCTCTGAGGTAGCTGTTCCTACTACTCCAGGATCACGACTAAATGTTTATCATCCCCTTGACAATGTCATTGGAGATGTCAGATCAGGAGTACAAACCCGAAATCAGTTGTACTCAGCTGATTACGCCTCGGTTATGGAGAAAGGTTACATTCATGATGGTGCCTATCGATGTTTTGTCTCGCAGGTTGAGCCAAAATATGTCAGTGAAGCACTCAATGATGAGGCGTGGGTGAGTGCCATGCAAGAAGAACTTCTACAGTTTAAGAAGTTAGGTGTATGGACACTGGTTGATAAACCTAAAGGTGCTAAAGTTATTGGCACTAAATGGGTACTAAAATGCAAGAAGGATGACCAAGGGGTCATTATCAGGAACAAAGCTCGACTGGTGGTTCAAGGTTTTCGCCAAGTCGAGGGAATTGACTACAATGAGGTGTTTGCACCCGTGGCAAGGATGGAAGCTATTCGTATCTTCCTTGCCTATGCATCATACATGAAGATCAAAGTCTACCAATTAGATGTAAAGAGTGCATTCCTTCATGGAGAAATCAGAGAAACAGTCTACGTAAGTCAACCTGAGGGTTTTGAAGATCCCTACCATCGGGATAGAGTCTACAAACTTGACAAAGCTTTGTATGGGCTTCATCAAGCTCCTCGAGCTTGGTATGAGAAACTCTCAACTCATCTTGTGAAACACGGATTTCGCAGGGGAGTAATTGACTGTACACTGTTTATTAAGGAAAAGGATGGCGACCTACTGCTTGTACAGATATACGTTGATGACATAATCTTCGGGTCAAAGAACGAAGAGTTATGTAAAGAGTTTGAAGCAGTAATGAAGAAAGAATTTGAGATGAGTGCCATGGGGGAGATGAAGTTCTTTCTCGGGTTACAGGTGGATCAAACTCCTAATGGGATCTTTCTACATCAGACCAAGTATGTAGGAGACATTCTCAGTCGCTTTGACATGGAGAATGCTTCTGCTGCTGGGACTCCACTTGCTACTAATCATGATATAGCACCGGATGAAATGGAGATCTAGTAGATGCCACTATGTACCGAGGAATGATCGGATCCCTCATGTATCCACTGCCTCAAGACCTGATATTATGTATGCTACATGTCTATGCTCAAGATATCAGGCTAAACCAAAGGTCAACCATCTGATCGGGGTCAAGAGGATTTTTCGTTATCTGAAGGTACACCCACACTTGGGATTGGTACCCTCATGATGATGACTTTGAGCTTACCAGTTATAGTGACTCGGATTACGGGGGCTGCAAGATGACTACAAGTCTACATCAGCAGGGTGTCAATTCTTTGGGAGAAGATTAGTTACCTGGCAGTGTAAGAAGCAGACATCGGTTGCCTTGTCAACCTGTGAAGCCGAATATGTTGCTGCGGCTGCAAGTTGCTGTTCTCAAATCATCTGGATTCAACAGCAAATGCGGGATTACGGTTTAAAATTCTCATCTACTCCTTTTTTTGTTGATAACTCTGCTGCAATTGCAGTAACTAAAAAATCCAGTCCAACTCCTAAGACCAAACACATCGGTATTAATACCATTTCATAAGAGATTGTTTTGAAAAGAACTTAATTGATGTGGTTAAAATTAATACTGATTTTCAACGCGCTGACCTCTATACTAAAGCTTTGATAAACCACGTTTTCAATATTTATTAGAGGTCAATGGTGTTAAAAAGAAAAGTGAGGTAATTTCCTGATGATGAAAATGTGTAGTCCGATGTCGTGTACTTAAATTTTATTTTATTTATTTGATTTGTTTATTTGATTTTAATTTTATTTTAAACTCATGTTCTCTTGCTGTGTATTAAAATCCTAAAATAATTAAACTCAGAAATGATTTTAGTATTTTAGGGGGAGAATATGTCAGCAAGTTAACATTAAAAAAAAAAAAAAAAAAAAAATGAGGAGAAGGAGTAGCGGGCTGAAATAAGGTAGATTATATCTGTGATACCGATTCAATACCTTTGGAAAATGATAGTACACAGGATCAAATCAAGGGGACTTTAAAATTTTAAGTGTTAGTAATATGCAAAAGTTCAAAGTAATAAATCTGTGTAGTCTAAGCAATACCAAAAGGAAAGATGATAGAAAACTGGCAACTCCTAAGGTGACACAAAGAAAGTAGACTTAGAGGCTGCTAGACCATATATGATATGTTGGTAGATTCAACACAATAGACAACTAGACCGGATTGGTGATTTCAAGATAAAACTAAAGTGTTCAACTGACTGTGGGCGTCCATCTTATCACTGGTTAACACAATCAACAATATTCCAATAAGGGGTAATGAGCAAGTAAACGCCACAAATGTGTGCGGATGACCATAACTAGAGCAAAGCAAAGAAAAAATGAAAGACAAATGCAATAAAGCTAATGACTTATGTTGTTGGTGCATTTTGTGCAAAATAAAATAAGCTGCTCTAACAAGGAGATAGGTTATGTGCCTCTCTGCTGTGCGATGGCACTGACCTGAGGATAAGCATAACCTAGATATTCTAGAATTCATTGTTGTTTGCCGCCTCTCTGCTGTGCGATGGCACTGACCTGAGGACAGGCTTCTCTTTGAAAGCTCTAAGAATAGTCTCTTCTTGTAATAATACCCGTAGACCGCTCAAAAGCTCCTGAGGGATGTTGATTACCATATAAGTGTGGGATCCACAAGTGTTAGTTGAAATAATTACACCTAAATAAGTCACCAGTCTGTGTCAAAAGTCTGTGTATGGATTTAAGTGGACAAACATACTGACAATCATTGTGGCTACATTCTCAAAGGTTCAAATCAATGTGAAAACCTAAGAGTTTCAGTATGATTTCCTTATGTTGCTAACGACTCTGGATGAACATCGAGAACTTGAGCATCAAAAGGTTTTATAACGAGTCCCAAATGATTTGAATTGCCTGTATGATTCCAAAAAAAAAATTGATTGGTCCAGATGTGATCAACCTAAGTTGAAGCTATCTACTCCCGATCCAAATCCCGTAGATATCAATCTCTGGATTTATCTCTCACAATAAGCCAAAAATATGTCTGTTTATGTAATTAGTTTAAATCTTAAATTAGTTAGTTTGCTTTAAGTTTTAATTTGAGTCAAGTGTCGGGCTACATCAGGAAAATCAGAAGGAATAAACTCACTAAAAGGGTCATGTCTGAGATGACCATATGTGCTTTGAAAGGTTAAATTAGTCACGTCTGAGGTGACAAAGTGTTTTAAAAGGGTCACGTCTGAGGTGACCAAAGTGGTAAAAGGATCACGTCTGAGGTGATCAAAGTGTTTTCAAGATAAAAGGATCATGTCTGAGATGATCAAAGTTCATAACGTTAATTTAATAATATAAAAGAGTCTAAAGGTAAATTGGTAAAATAGCAGAAAAATTAACTAAGTATGACCCATTCGCACGAATGGACCATACGTATGGACTAACCATACGAATGAAGTCCATTCGCACGAATGGATCATACGATTAGTCCAATCGGATGCTTAAATGCGAACGAGTGAGTCAGTCGCACGACTGAACTTCAGTCGGACGACTGGAGAAGGGCGACTGACCCAATCGCACGACTGAGTCCCACTCGCACGACTGAAAGGTGCGAATGAACTCAGTCGCACGATTGGATCTAGGGTGGATATAAATAGAGGTGGAGTCGGTCGCAGAGACTCCTCATTCGCAAATCGCCCCTAATTCGCATATTGTACCGTTACTCTGCCAAAATTTTCATTTGCCTTATTTTCTTGTTGATTCTGTGATACTAACGTCGTTCATCATCGTACAGGTACTTTGAAGTTAATATCCATCAAAATCAGAAAGAATTGAAACCCTAATCGGATTTATAAGACTGTGAAGTGCGAACCGCGAAGTCAAACCCTAATAACCTATTAAAACTAAGTAATATGTTAAAATTGGTTAAAATAGGTTGTTAGGGAAGAGTAGGCGACACTAAAGAACCGGTTAATTGAATGATAAAACTTGTTCTGCGTAGATTTGATCTTGGGACGACTGAAAAAAAAAATGAGACAGACGACTGGTCGTCCGGATGAACTTCAGTCGCACGACTGAAGGGGCGAATCAATTAATCGCACGACTGAACCATGCGAATGAGACTCAGTCGCACGACTGGTGTAACCGCACAAGAGTTCATGCGCATGAGTCCAGTCGCACACTCAGTCGTGCGCATGAGGTCAATCGCACGTCTGAACCTCAATCGCACGATTCAGTCGCACGACTGTCTTCAGTCGTACATTCTCAGTCGCATGACAGATACCTTTTATTCAAAGTTTAAGTGTTGCCTTATACTCTTAGCCAACGAAACTAACGTTTATGTTATTATGTGTTACAGATGGCGAGTAGATGGAATATGAGCACCAAGCACAACATATGTGCTCACCTGGACTTTGACTTCAGGAATCAGAGCTGTTTCACTTTTTCTTTCAGATTAGGATCGATCTATCTACGATATCCACTCCCTGCACACCATACAGGTCAGTGCAGCAGGCCTTCTGGGAAGGCGCATCTGTAGACAGATCCACGAGCCTCACTGCATCAGGAGCTCGATTTTGGTGAGGCCATCACTATTTCTGAGGAGGATCTGAGGATAGTTCTCCAGTTTGGAGATGATGCTGAGTGTCCCACACGTTTACACCCCCTCACTGTCCGTGGATGCTTCATGAGAGCCAAGTACTCTGGGGACATCAATGCAGGGGTACTCAACAAGAGTAACCTCTGTCCCCAGTTAAGTACCTGGCACACGTGCTGCTGAAGTGTATAGCATCACGGAAGGGAGGTTTTGACGAGCTCTCTGACCAGATTCAGAACGCTTATGCAGCGTTGGTGCTGAACCACCCGTTCAGCTTCTCCAGGATGATATTCAGCTATTTGGTGGAGAACCTCGAGGGGAAGGGGAAGGAAGGCTTCTGTATGTACCCTAGATTTTTACAGATGATCATTGATCAGAAGCTTCCTTCCCTGCCGAAGGAGAAGGAGGACGCTGTTATCCTCGAGGTCATGGACGACACGACTCTCGGCAGGATGAAGGTCTACAGGGGGAAGCAGGTGAAGCCCCCTGTCAGGAGGTTATTTGGGCATCTGGCCCGGGCTGATTATGTGGCGCCAGCGAAGAGGAAGTGGCGCCACGAGGACAGTGACTCAGATGTGGAGCACATTGCTATACCAGAGACAGACTCTGATGATGATGATAGTGGCGATGCCGGGGATGACATGCCTGCCCCATCTAGAGGCACAGATACAGACGTTATCCCCCGGGGTCAGCCACTGCCGGAGAGGTCGCAGAGATGGCCGGCTTCCATCAGGAGTTTCGTTGCTGGTGACATTGAGGAGGAGGAGTCAGACGAGGAGCCCCTCACCAGGACTGTGGGAAGCAAAGTCGTTCCCACAGACCACGGGCTAAAGGTGGTTGGTGAGCACCCAAGGGACTCCTCGGAGAGAGATACTGACCCTAACTACATTCCGGGGTCAGGTAGCAGAGTTGCAGGGGGAGCATCTACTTCCTCCGGGACTAGGAGGAAGCGGATGGCTCAACCACATGGGTTGAAGAAGAAGAAGCGTCGGTTGACCTTCGTGACTACCACCACAGCCACCACTACCACCACTACTGACATTCCACCCATCACCACAGCCACCACAGCCACTACTCCTACTACCACATCCACCACTTTACCCACCACCACTATATCTATCCCATCCATCACCAGACCATTCACCCCCACTTCACCACCATCAGCTCACCGACCCATATTCACCACAGCCACTGCCACCACCACCACACATCAGGCTGGACCGTCAGCCCAGCCCTCACAGGTTCATGGATTCACTCTACCTCACATTGGGGTAGAGGAGCAGCTCTCAGCGCTAAACCGTATGGTTATGCGTCTGCTTGCTGCTGACGAGGAGAAGGCGGCACAGATCCGCCACTGACCGACTTGGCTGCTGCCCAATCTCAGCAATTGGCAGAGCAAGCTCGGGTCATAGACCAGCAGAGAGTTGAGGTGTCCCAACTCCAAGATACTCAGGCTCAGTCCGCCAAACGTATTGAGGAGTTGGAGACGACCAATAAGACGATCATGCTGAGGCTGAAGGGGTCGAAGGATGAGCCCCTGAAGCTAAAGGAGGGTGACGGGGATGATGAGATGATGATGATGAAGATGAGGATGATGATGAGGAAGATGATGATGATGAGGAGACAGAAGAAGAGAGGACAGAAGGACATGATGATGATGACGAGGCAGAAGGAGGGGATGCGGCTGCATCGGCCTCTGCCTCAGGTCAGGAGCGGAGATCCAAACGTCGACAAGACCAGTCATCCACTACTTCTGCTCCTCCGAGCGACACACACAGATTCAGGACAAAAGTACTGATTAGACGTTTTATGTATTTATTTACTTTGTACTTGAATCATGTAATGAAAAACAATGTATTAAATGTTTATATATATTAAGTTAATGTATGTCTGTTTGATTAATTACTAATGATTTATGTGTTGAATGTTTATATCAAACAGATCCAAACTTTCAAAGGGATGAGTTTGACTTTACTCCCCTTCAAATGGTCAAGACTCAATTAACCATGATTCTTGACCTACAAGGGATAGTAAGACGGTCTGTGAGTTATACCCCTGAAGAAGGGGAGATAATTCATGACCTGTCTGATGAGCAAATAGCAGAAATGTTCAAACTCAATCCCGATGAAATGTGAAGGACGCTCCAACAGTGGACTCAACCAGTGATGAGGAACTGAACGACATTGATGAAGTTGAGATTGAAGACATCACTGCAGAAGAGTATCCTCAGTATGCTGACGCCGAGGGAAATGTGGTCCCCAATTTGGGTGAATCCCTAGTCAGTGATACTTTTGAGGTACTTGACAAGATGGAGCAAGAAGCAGAAAAGACTGAAGGAACAGCCCAAGCCTCCAATGCAGATGTAGATATTCGCAAGGCTGAATGGGCTGCCTGTTTTGAAGAAGTAGAGCCCAGCGGGCTGCACCAAAGAGAGATGCCTACACCAAGCTCTACAAAGTCAAGAAACACCATAAGGTGTCGGGCAGGATTATCTCTTGGGCTTATTTTGAAGACCTTAACGCTTATGCTGTTAAGAGGGAGCAGGGCATAGAGTACTTCAGGTTCCCACATGATCTGAAGACTCTACCTGGTTTTGAGCTCAACCAGCTGGCTAAACTAAAGCTGCTGTATGCTGACCCGAGAAAAGATGTCAGGCTGGTTTGAGGCTGCCCTGAGGAAAGAGTAACACCAGGTGGGTCAACTTCAAACCTCAACAACCTACGAGGTATATCAGACGTTCTGAAGTTGATCCCATAACTGGAAAGCCAAAGATAGTGCTGAAGTGGAGTCCCCCGAGAACATGTCAAGAATCCCTCTGAGGGAAATGCCACAGGACTTCACTCCCCACTTCAAATGGTGGTACTACGATTGGAGAACAGCTGAAGCGGTCATAGTCCTAAACAGAGAGGGCCAAATGGATACTATCAGGGTATTCGACCCGATGTGGCTAACCAACTTATCTGCTAATGATGTTTACACATTATATAAGTGGCCACTATTCTATGACACGCAAGATATTGTACAAGCCCTCCATTCCAAAACGTCATAAGACTCTGCTTTGCTTTTGAGATACACGCAGGAGTCACTAAAGAGGAGAAGTACAAGAGTTAAGGAGGTGATGCAGAAGACAAGAGAATAGATAGATCTAGGTCCAAGGGGGAGTTTTGTTGATACATGTATGTCCCTAGATCATGATTTGTAATGTAATGAACTTGTCTGTCTGTTTGATTGTTGTGTAATTGTAATGATTAATGAAATGATATGAATTGTTTACTTGTAATGTTTAATATTTCATTAATGAGTTGTGATTGAATTGATTGGGTTTATGAATGTTTGAATGAGTGCACATTAAGTTATATTAAATAGAACATTCAAACTTAACTTAATGAAGTTCTCATGCGGATGGCCCATGCGAATGGACCACACGCATGAATAACTTCATACGATTGACTCAATCGCACGACTGAACCAGGAGACTGGATCAGTCGTATGATTGACACATAAGATTGACTCAATCGCACGACTGAACACTCAGTCGTGCGGATGAATCAACCGCATGGTTCAATCGCACGACTGAACCATACTTATGGCCCAGTCGCACGATTGACCAATACTAACCTATAAATAGACCCAATTCGTGGGAAAACGTAAGCATTCATCCCATTACGACTCCAGACGTACCCTAGCCGTCCAGAAGCCTCCCAAATCGTTCTCCAAGTTCATAGAACACATCAGATCGGTTCCTAATCGATTTCTGACGTTGATATCAATTCTTGATTGATTCATCGTGTGTTCTCACTGATTGGATCGCCAATCAAATAGGATTCCGCACTATTTGAGTTGGTTTAACACGCAATCACTCGGTATTTCGTTCAAATACCAGGTCCTAACAGATATAGATATATGTATCGATATATAGATAGGTAAGATATATAGAGATATGGATAGATAGATATATGTATCTAAGATATAGAGAATAGGGATATAGAGATAGAATATATGGATAGAGATGATAGATAGATAGAGGTCGGAGAGATAAGAATAGAAGTATATATAGAGATAGATTAGTATATAGAGGATAGAGAGAGATAGGATCGAGGAGAAGAAGCTAGATTCTATAGTAGAGCTAGAGACTAGATAATAGATAATATATATAGATATATTATAGATATATAGGATATATAAGATATATTATATAGAGATATATTATATAGTTATATTATATATATATGGGAGGGATCAAATGAGAACTAGTTTTTTGTGAAGAACTTATGAACAATCTCAATCACTAGTTCTCAATGGCAAAATTGTAATTAACAAAAACATATTTAAAAAATTTATAAATAAAAAAAATAAAAAATAAAAAAATAAAAACACAAAAATGGTCACCTACTTTCCCTCTTTCATAAAAAATATAAAAAAATTATAAAAAATACAAAAAAAATTCCCGTTTTTTTCACGAAAATTCGTCTTACATATGTGTAATATCGGATTTACACATGGTAAATCAGTACTAAAAATGTGTATAACTAGATTTACACATATGTAAATAAAGGTTTGATGTTTTTTTAGAAAAGTATATCAATAGGTAGGGTTGAAAAGATAAAAAAATACTGAATTTTATGGTGAATTTTTTGAAAAAATGGTGTCGTGAAAAAAAGTTAGTTAAAAAAAAGGGGAAAAGACATGTCATTTGCAGGTGTTTAGATAGGAAAGAGTGGGGAGTTTGTTCTAGGGTTCTCACAAAAAAATGTGGTTCTCATTTGAACCCTCCCATATATATTAGATATATTAGAGAGGATAGAGAGAGAGAGAGAGAGATAGAGATAAATATAGAGAAGTAGAGATTCTATATAGATATGAGTAGAATAGGAGATATAGCGATAGATCCTATAGAGGGATAGAGATATATATTATATATAGATCTATATATATATATTATAGATATATATATATATATATATCTATAGATATATATATATATATATATATATATTATATATATATGTGTGTGTATAACTCACTTTTGTGAAAATTTTAGGAACCAATCTTAGCCACTAGTTTTTAATGGCAAAACTATAATTAACAAAAATATATTAAAAAAATTATAAATTGAAAAATAACATAAAAATAAAAAATAAAACCATAAAATGTTTTTTCGTTCCCTCTTTCATAAAAAATATAAAAAAAATTATAAAAAGAAAAAAAATCTCGATTTTAACGAAATTCATATTACACATATATAAATGAATTCGTAAGAAAAGATACAAACATTTTTATGGATAGAGTCCATTGTAGAGTCCATCCCATCGGTGCTACGGTAACTATGCCCTTTACATTATGAAGTGACGAAACTGGACCCGTTTGTTTTTCAAGTGTTATTTTAATATGAGATACTTCAAATTTTACCAGTATTATTGTTCCTATTATATAACTTAAAGGTTTGCTTTTTAGAATCGTGTCACATATAAAACATTTGGGTTATTATATGTACACTTTAAATTGATTTACATTTTAACATATTTTGTTGAAAATGTATCGGGTCAAATATAAAAGTTTTTCAATCAACTATAAAAAAACCGAGTTCTTCTACATTTTGACGTAAATTTAGTTCGGAAACGAGGATGGTCGATTGTAATCTTCACCTTAACGCACTACATATGGTGTCACTGCATATGATTTTTTATTCACGTTTTGAGTTGGTTTACGTTTCGACATAAATTTTATTTGAAAAAAGAGTCGGGTCAAATATAATGTGTTTTCATTCAACGGTATAAATTCGAGTTACTCTACGTTTTGGCGTAAATTTAGTTTGGAAACAAGTCGGGTTGATTGTAGTCTATACTTCATCATGTCAGGTTCGATGCCGCGGCAAAGCGCGGCGGGTTAAAAATTAGTTTTAACAATTTTGAGGAGATTGCACATTAACTTTGAGATATTCCTTAACACTTTTTACGCTATAGGTAAAGGAAAAGGCAAAATTCGTTATCCGAGTATCCTTCGCTAACAAACTCTAACATCACATACGAGATTTTTTGTCTGACTTTTGTAACTCTTTAAGGAAGTGTCTCTTGCTTTACAGATGCTGCCTTTTTTCTTTGCATGAACGAGTTATGAAAGAACACATCTTGTTTATCTCAACAAAATGGTCGGAGTAGCCATCCCCATGCTAACAATATTGGCGATGTTAAGTAGATTTTTCATGGCTTCCCTTG
Organism: Flaveria ramosissima; assembly: GCA_025215565.1. NCBI lineage: Eukaryota > Viridiplantae > Streptophyta > Magnoliopsida > Asterales > Asteraceae > Flaveria > Flaveria ramosissima. The sequence continues at coordinate 9,622,775 of CM046038.1, read as the reverse complement.
CATTACTGGGTATGAGCGGGTTTGTTGCCTTTAACCGCTCTAAAATTAAGCAGTCTATCATTTTAGCTTTTTTATTGAGAACATTCAAAACTTATTGTATGCACAAAACTAGCCTCTCCCGACGATGGTCAAACTCTGCTTTGATCCACCATCGATATCCCTTATAGAACTAGTTGAGAAGTTTTAGGTTGGTTGATTACCCGCTCATGACTCAAACCTATAAATACTTCTCCAGGCTAAGGGGAAGAGTTGGAAAACCTTCCGTGCTCTTTGTCTGTCATAACATACTCCCTTCAGGGTATTTGGTAAATGGTAAAGGCAGCATTTTCCAATTAGAAACCCTTTTTATTCATTTTCTTGAGAAGGGAAAACAACACTTTTGTCCCTTGTCCTAAACTCCTTCTATTGAGCTTTTGATACCGTATGGATCCATTGGTCTTCGTCGATACATATAAAACTTTAGGTTACTAACTGTTTATGGTTCTATCTAGAAGTTACAAGATGGTCATTAATATTTATGTTTTATAAAGTAAAAGTAATGATATCAGAGGAGTGGTAGAGTTGTGCTTTGTTTTTTTAACCGACATAAGGAAACAATATTATTACCACATTCTTAGAGCTAAAATTACAATATCAAAATCAGACATATTTAAAAGTCACCGATTTCTCCTTTTTAACAATTTCCATTTGGCTTTATGTTTAATCCTATGAAAGTTGAATCTTTGATATCTTCAAAAAAAACCATCTAGAACATGAGGTATATAAAGTAGACACACGGTAGGTTAATAAAGATTATTGAGTAAAACATTCATTCAAATAAACCAACGTATTTGGATGGGAGCCAACATCAAAATAAGTTTGACAAACATAAAGGTGTTACAGATAAACTAATTTGCTAGTTTTCATCGCTTCTGTATTTGAACCAAGAGCTCATCTTCACCGCAAAGGTAGACTTTTTTCAGGTTAACTAGAGAGATCGACATTCATATTTTATAGCTTGTTTACGGGAGCCCGGATGTGAACCGCGAAACTTGACGCCTACAGACAAGAGGCTATGTTCAAAGTTATTTTGTTTAACATGTATCAGGATCGTTATGGAGAAAGAATTATGTCATTATGTAAGTTTTATTATGTCATCTTATGATCTGGTTAGTGCCAAACAACGTCTTGAATATCTGAAAAGTATAATTATGGTAAATTTATTAATATTTATTTATTTATATTTATATTAAGGTATATTCACATATCGTTAATCCAATGATATAAAAAGTAAATAGATGAATCATGAAAGTTGTTTTAGAGACTTGCAAATCAATGAAACATAAATTGAAACTAGTCAACTTCAATCAACTATTAACATATATGTTAGGACTTCTTTATGTTTTTTAATTACCTGTCAATACATGTCAATTTCATCTACGAACTCACACGCCTTTAAAGTGAGACATGAGAATTCTAAAAATAAATAAATTATTATTTCTATTATTATTACATACAACAAGAGATAATTATTCTTTTCGAATGCTATTACACATTGCAAGAGCCAAATTTTTTTAAAATTTTCATTCATTAAGTTTTAAAATAAATAAATTAGACTTATAATTTTTAACAAACCAAGTTTAAACTTAACCTAATTGTAATCATGTCAACCTTAGAACAAATAACCAAATTTGAGGTAATTATAACTTCTGCCAATATAATCCACACAATTTGGATAAACACAACTAATTTTAAAAATTTAATAGAACCTTAACTTTTTTGTAGAAGAAAAGAAAAACAAAAAATATAAATACTCAGTTTAGTTAATGTAACGAGATAGTGTGAAGTCAGTATGGTCCCATATCGACCAGAAGATGAAACTGCAGCAGCTTCAAATGGCAGAGGTAGGAGATGATGATCGTCCCTTCGGGGACATCCGATAAAATTGGAACGATACAGAGAAGATTAGCATGGCCCCTGCGCAAGGATGACACGCACAAATCGAGAAATGGTCCAAATTTTTTTTAGCTTTTAATCCTATCTCCCTTCATCATCGTCTCCACCGAAACCCTAATTTCCGTTGTTGATTATGTTCAATCAGGATCCAAATGGATGATGAAATGGCGGTGGAACTTTGACCATTTATGCATCAAAGCTTCAATCATCGAAACCTATAATATTGACTTTGTATGTTATGGCATATGTCTGATTTTGTTTCTAACTCACTTTCGTAGTTCATTTGTTTTGGGTATTTCACTACTTTGGTTTTCGTAGCTAATTTTTATCAACTCAAATTGGGGCTTTTGGAAACTTCTTATTCTGCAAGTTATAAAGATGTGAAATTTTCATTGTATATCTATAAACAAGGCTCGATTTCATTTAAAATTTGTCTTTTATGGATACTATGCTACCGGTACATTCGTATTTACTACTTGCAGCTTCGAGATATATGTTTAATCGTAAATTGCATGGCTTGCAAGTATTGTTGTGAATATCATCTATTTTGAAGGAAATGTAATCTGTCAAAGAATTAGATTTGCAATTGAAATTTGGAGGGACTGGAAATTCTCAAAGGATTTGCAATTTATATTGTATCTTGTTGACAAAATAAGTATGTTTAGTTTGTAGATTTGTTAAAAGTTGGAATGTGGTGGTGGGGTGGCGGCATTGTGGGTGGGGGCAGGGGTGCCATCGGCGTTGACAGTGATAGAGGCGGCAATGGAGGTGATGGTGGTTATGATTGCGTAGTTGTGGGGGGGGGCATTGACTATGTTGGTAAAACGTGAGGGAGTGGGAGATTTCAATTCCTTACGTTGAATTCCGTCACTGGTTGGAAGCTTTTTACTGATATGCAAGCCATAAAGTAGATACCCGAGTAGTATTCATGTAACATTTTTATTTCGGATATGTTTTTCTGTATTTTGATTGAAGGTATGCCTGACAAAGGCATACAGACATACTTTCAATCAAAATACAGAAAAGCATATCCAAAATAAAAATGTTACACCCAAACGAAAAGGTTATTTGGGTCATGTTTAACATGTTAGAATGCTCCAAATGAGAAGATGTAAAATCTTAGGATGGGTCAAAATAGGCGCTTGTGCACAATTGAGAAAGGATACAATGGGTGGCAATTGTTTTTGTATGAAGTGTAAATGTGATGACAGTTTGAGAAGGCGAAATGATTCCACACAATGCAGATCAATCAGTTCACCCTAAATGCTTTCGCATGATCGTATGTAAGATCTATCATGGATAATGGCATCATGAAGTTGAGTAAGGGCGTCAAACAACAGGAAGCCAAGGTAGATGTTTTAGTAATTCATGAAGTTGATCTTCTACAATTTGCTGCTAATTGAGATTACTGCTGCTGCTGTCTGGGTGGCTGGTATCCATGTTTATATCCATGCTTTTATGTTGATTTCATCTAAGCTGCTACAGTCAAGAGGTTTCCTAGTTATGATTATCCTGGCCTATTGATTATGTTGGTCTGTTGTTATTCTGTTTGGTTGCTGATTCAATGGTTTCTTCGGTAATTTTTATGCATATGCGAGCTCCCATCCACTATATTGTTCAGGTTGTAGTTTCGTATTGGTATGTGTATACTTTCAAATGGTTGTTTATGGTTCAGTTATGTACTGCTGTTTATTCAGAGGTTTACTTTGATTCGTCAGAAACTCTGAAGTTGGTTACTTTGGTGCTGATACGCTGTTTATCCTCTGCTTGAATATACCCGTCATGGAGTCAATAAGCTGCTGGTTATGGTTCTTATTTGTTATTTAATCAAGTTTCTAGTATTTTCAGATGGATGTTTTAAATTCTGCTTTTGTTACCATTTATTTATGATGTTTGTTTGCTGCTACTTTTACCAATCTGCATCGGAAAATTCTGATTAGTCTGTTGCAATTTGTAGTCAGTCATTTTTGTATATGCTTTAGGCTCTGGAGGTGCAGGTTTGCTAGTCTTGCACTATTTTTGGCTGCTGGTTTTTGTGTACTTCTTTGGACCGGCCTGATGCTCTTGTTTGAGCTGGTGGATACATGTTTATAATGGAAGTTGATAAAGTCCTTTATTGTTGCCATCATCATATGATCATTTTAATGCTAATTTGGTGCCGTTTGCTGAGTATAAAGCAACAAAAGACATTGTTGGTTGGTTATAGGCCTAGTATTGATATTTGTTGGGTCAACAGATTTTGCCTCCCATTTTGTTGTGAATTTTAGTACAATCTACATTCTGGGTGATGATTTGTTGATTCTCTTTCGAGTAAATTATTTAAACACAGTCATATTTTCTAATTCTTTGAGAGATTAGAAGGATTATCTTACTTTGTTATTTTCTTGATCATTTCATTGATGACGAATTTCTTGATCATATCATTGATGAAGGATCTTTGGGTTTTGATTATAGATTGTTGTGTTCCTTAAAATCTGTTATGACCCTAAGCAAACTAACCAATTTCCTAAATTGGTCCGTTTCGACCTGTACTTGTGTCAAAATCTGATCCGACTCGAACTAAATGAAATTTTTTTAAAATGATTCATCCTGCCCCGTTATCGCCCTCCCAACCTGTCCGTTTGCCAGGTTTTAATTGGATGTAATTGATGATGTTCAGGTAAAAGTCAACATACACCCAAGGTGTCGTTCATGTTACTGTTATAGATGTGAAGCAGGTATTATGACCATCAAAGTGTAACAAAAATAAATTGTTGCTTTTGTGATTTTCTATAAACATTATGTAAAGGAATTATGAGGGTGATTGTACTTTACTTAACCTTGAACTGGAATAATGTAGTTTACTAACCATGTAGTTTGACAAATATTACAACTTTAACTCTCTCAGGATACCAGCCACAAGTGTTTCTCTAATAAGTTATTACACAACTAGATTACCATTTAACTTTTATCTCGATATTAATACGAGAATCAACTTGGTTGCAAAGTCAATCTCACAACGGTAAAAGAAGACAACAAATATTTATATTTAAAACTTTTAGATTGAAATCAGGTTTAGATGACTTATATGCCCAAAATAAAGACTGAAGAAGTCGCCTCAACCTATTTGTGATTGGTACAAGTAGTGTAAACCTTGCTTGTTATTTATTAATATAGTATTTTAATATTTAATTTATGTGTGTGTAAGTATTTATGAATTATATTTATAAATTTGAAAATTAAACAGAAGTTAATGAGTTAGAAAAAATAAACATTATTTTCAGATTGCTAAAACCATACCACTACCATTAAAGCCCAACATAGCCATCAGGTTTGATTTGTTGTTTCATGAAATCATATTCATATTTAATAGTTGAGCTCAAAATTCTTTATTAATTTTCTTTTTATTTTTCAAATATAGAATTTTATATATGCTTCATTGCTTCATATTCATGAATTATATTTATACTTTTGAAAATTTTAATAAGAACTAATGATTTTAAAAAAGAAAATCATGTCCAAATTTCAAAAATTAAAATGTCAAACCATTGAAACCCGTTGTTCTAGCTAACTGACCCACCTTAGTTCTTTTTATTTTCAAATCCTTACTAACAGTTATACTCCAAAATTTTAATTAAACTAGCCCCATGAACAACCCATTTACGTGTTAGGCAAGAGGAGCTAAGAAATTGGTCATAGGACAAACCATAAAAAGTAAACCAAATAATACTTACGATATTTAACTCCATCATATGTAGACGGTATGTGGAGTGATACAAGGATACACCAAAAATCCTTGTCCTAGCTTGGTCTTTTGTATAAAATGAAAAACCAAGCTCTACTTTCAATAAACATGATGGTCCAAAGGGTTTTGATTTGTTTTACGCTAATTAAGACAGGTTCATAATAGTCAGAGGAAACAACGAAAAACTTATGGTAAAGCCGCAAGGCCCGCAATGGTGTGGTGTCGATGGTGGTGCAAGGACAACATTGATGGTGGCACTGACTACATTACAATAAGTTTATTGAATTCCTCACCATTTGATGTTTCTTGGTGATAAAAAATTGAAGTAACTTTTGTCGCATAAATAAGTTGATATACAACCAAGGTCTCATGTATCTTATTATTATTTAATTTAATATTAATAAACCAAATGAAATGAACAGGGATGGACTCATATTTATTATGTATGTACAACCTTTGTAAGCATCTACTTAACACCGCCACATTTGGCGGCCTTCTAATCTTCCCACCTTGGCATACGCATCATATTTGGAGAGGGAAGCTTGTGATTTTGAGAGAAAGTAAGAGAGAGAGAGAGAGAGAGAGAGAGAGAGAGAGAGAGAGAGAGAGAGAGAGAGAGAGAGAGTAGGGTGTGGTGGTTTTCTCGGCCGCCGTGGTTACCTGGTGCTGCTTAATAGCGGCACGAGTGGCGACCCTGGGCTGTGTACGATTAGAAGGAGTCTTCAAGTGTTGCAATGTCATCGGCTTCTCTCATAGCAACACTTGAACAAAACACATTAGAGAGAGAAAGAGCGTGTTATTTGATGTTCTTGCTGCTGACACTGCCTAATGGTGGAATGGGCTCCTATCCGTGGCTATCTAAGGATGAAGAATGGGGCTTATGTGTCACCGGGAGACGCCAACGACGATATTCTCCCATGACAGTGTTATGATGCTTTTTGCCCTTTGTTCATGTTATGTGTTGTTGAACTCCTCTGTTGACGCCCTTTAAGGGTTTTCAGGTCAACCTTTTGTGTGTTTTTTGGTTGTTCGATGTTGGTGCCAGTGAGGGTTGAATGTTGAGCCCCAACCATTGCTCTTTGGATAACCAGCTTTTGAAGGGGCGCTGCGGTTCATACCTTGGTATATTGGTTTTTATTTTAATGGGTGCAGTTAACTAATGCATTTGTTGGGATCTTTGTTATGTCGATGATGATAGGGATGACTTCATTTGAGACTTTGTTCATGTTTTTCGTTCGTTGATGTTGGGGTTACAATGATGTTCATCTTATGCCTTAAACTTGCATCTATTCTATAATTGTAGTCTCGATGATGATGAGCTCATCAGAGATATTGTTAATGCTTACAATTACGTTGTTATTGGGTTCATGCTTATCTTAGACTGCCTATGTTTTGTCAGTTGTTGTATCTATTATGTTGATGATATTGAGGATGTACTCATCTGTGACTTATTTGGTGTTATCTTTGTTCACTTATGTTGTTGTTGGGTTAATGCTTACCCCAAGTTCTAAACTTGCCTCTATTGGTTAGCTACTGATGAGGCTTAGCTGTTTCGAATTAAGGCCAATGGTGGGTGGTTGTTAGAAAAATCATTATGATGTTGGTGTAGGAAATACCATGGTGTCGATGATGACGAACCTCAACTTATCTAATACTATGAATCTATGTTCATTTGGGACCTTATTTGTCATATGAGGCCCAATACTACCAGATAACTACTATTACTTTCGTTGTGTTATTAGTGGAAAAGATAATAATTGCTTAAACTGTTTACGTTGGCTACAACGTGGCATGGTTGTGATAACAACTATGTTGTTGGTTGCTTTGGCATGCCTGTCGTTTATGGTTAGATGTCGCGATTGACATCCTATTCTGAGCTCGCTCATGACTACAATTGTGATATAAATGTTCCCGAGTGGCAAAAAAGGCATCATCAACAAGAAAGAAACACTCGTGCAACCACAAGGTCAAATACCCATAGTTATTGTAATTTCAAAAGTATTGTGACACAAGAATAAAGATATAACATAAGAAAATAAATGCTTTCATGATTCTCTTTCTAATTTTCATTTATAAAAAGAATTTATCAAAAATAACTATCAGTAAATCATATGATCATGAACTATAATAATGTAGTTTATTAATCATGTGTTCTTATTTAACAACAACCTAACCTACCCTTAATATGCCACACCATTATCTATTACGATACTTAGACCCTCGACCTCAAAGGGAGGGATGGACAACAAGATCAAAGCTCCTTTGGTAGTTTACTAACCATGTACTTTGACAAATACCAAAGGGCCTTTGGTGTAGCGGTATCAAGTTATTTTAAACAGGTGTCCCTTTTCATGATGTTAAAGGTTCAAGTCTCATAGTGAACAAATGTGTACATTCAAGAGCATATTTTAATTGATGCGTAAGTTAGCCATTATAAAAAATGTACTTTGACAAAGATCGTAATATAACTGTTTAGGTTAAGATTCTCAACTGTTTTTCTAAGAAGTGATTTCACAACTTGATCTTTAATTAGCATATAAACCAATGTTAACATCAATTATTTGAATATTAGCATGTCTCCAAGCTCTTAAACAATTGTCTGTTATACCTCTAGATTATGAACTTCTAGATATCAAACCTATAACCGCTGTTGAGTTGCTTTCACCATTTTTTCCTAAACTAACACTACTTGAATATAACAATTGTATTACATCATGTAATGTTTGCCCTATGAAACCGAAAACCGCAAACTCCTGATTTTGAAAAACAACATTAATCATCCTAGCTTGCCTCACCATTATGAGTAACAACTTGATTGCAAACTCAACCTCAGATGTTAAAAAAGAAAGCATGTTACTTCTATTATTAGGCGGCCCAAACATTATAGAAGCCTAAAGTGAACTTTTAAATCAAATGCTTTCATGCATCCAATGTTAGGTATGTTTATATTCCCATCAAACGGGTTAGCAAGCAATAGAAAAATGCATATGATGTAGATGCACATATGCATCAATCATATGGTTCTAGAGCACACACAAACATATATTAGTTTGGAAGAAGCACCTTACTTTGACCTTGCTTTCTTTATATTCATTATATTATTAATTATAGAAAAGGTCCTAAGTATGAATTAAATTTCCTGGAGTGCATGAAATCCATTTTGTGAACTCTTGTGTAGATTTTGGGAGCTCACTAGTGAAATTTGACACCGCCAACACATCAGTATGTTGTTTATTTGTTTTTTTACCCTTTTTTTATAATTTCTCATATATTGAAGGACTGGTGAATGGTATGCACTTACAAAACAACAACACAATGGGGAGAGTTGCTTAGAATACTTAATAGATCAAATAGGGAACTGGTTAACTTGATAATGAAAGATGCTAAGAACACAAGTAAAAGTGAGGTAGAACAAGATTGTAAAACAACACAAGTATTTAGTTTTCAAGAATCCTGTATATTGCTTCTCAAGTTCTATTACAAGTTACAAAGCATTGATAGAAAGTTACAAGTACTTGAGATACTTTATACTACATCCTACAGCCGGCCATACTTTGAAGGCCAGCTGGATACAATTGACTAGACAACTCCAAAATCAAATGTAGAGTCAAAAATCAAATCTGCCTTTTGACTTGTGACTATGACATGCCATAGCTCACATCCTAATATTAGAAAAAGGATAAAAGTACATAAATTAGAAAGCATGGACTCTAGACCTCAATGTACAGTTACCAAAAGCATGGACCTTTAACAAACTCAGGTAAATTGGTGACTTTACAGAGTTGCAGCGGAAAGGTGGTCCAACTTTATGGTAAAGCACATCAGATGAAGGCATATCTCTAAAAGTCTTCGGAAGAAATCTGTCTTCACTCTTTGGCTTCGGAAGACTTTGTCTTTGAAGCTTCGAAAGACTTCACTTTTGGCTTCGGAAGATGTTGGTCTTGGCTTCGAAAGATTTTACACTTACAATATTTCTAGTGTATGGTGTAAACTTCCGAAGCATTTCTACTTATGTTCTTTAGTGCATGCTTGCAGAGAGACTTTGGATGTTTTGGCTGCATCAGACTTATAGGAATCCTTACAAACTCCCCCTAGGCTGATGCTACCAAAACATTTAGAAGATCTTCAGATGTTTGTAGTCTTCAACACAATGATGAACATACCCTTCTTCATCAGATGGTCAGGATCATTCAGACTCTCATAATATCTTCTCATCTCAAAGAGATCATGCAGAGGTAATTTGATTATGTCTTGCCATGTATAGACATTCTCAACACCTTGATCTATGATCACATGCCATCTCTTTGAATTAGTAGTGAAGGTCCAGGATAAGATGGGTGTCTCAGATGCAAGAGGAGCCACTTGAATTGGAGTTTATTGGGCTTCCTCTTCATGCACTTCCTCAGGTTGATCTGACTCAACCTGAGGTGTGGAGGTGGATGATTCAGGCTTCTTCTTTTTAGACTTTGGTTTAGAAGCCATCCTCTTCTTCCTCTTAGAAGACTTTAACTGAGAAGACTGGTCTGCAGCACCTTGTTGATCATCCTTGTCTTTCTCAGTTGGGTGTTCCTCCCTCACAAGTTCAGAAGGAGAGGGAGTTTGACCCTGCTGTGGATCAGAAGATGAAGCTTGCTGAGGCTCAGCAGGAGGTCCAGGTTGTGTTGTCTCAGGTTGTTCAACCTTAACCTCCACTTCAGGTGGGATTTGACTTGGAGGAGAGTATAAGTCAATCAGCTCTCCACTCTTGATCTTCTGCTTGATTACCCTGATATGCTCATCCATTGTGGATAGAGACATAGGGCCAAGTCTCTTTCCGGAGAATCCATACAGCTTCAAGAAGCTCATCATCCTTTGTCTGTCAGCAGACTTCTTCATACTATTTTGGATGATAGCTCTTGACTTTGCAGCATCTTCCCTCATCTTTCTTTTTGTTGCTTTTTGTTTTTTGAGCACTTGAAATTCAAGCTGTTTGAGATACTCAAACTCAATGTACTCAAAGGACAAGGGAAGAAGTGCAGATGCCTGGTAGAGACCTGTGGCACACAAGTATTTGATCATGTTTTGCCTATCTGTTTCCTTGTTTACCTGAGGTTCTTGTGTAGCAGCCACATCCTCTTGCACAGGACTTTCCTGAACTGGGGAGAGAGTTGGAGCATGCTTGTATAATCTTTTCTGTCTATTTTCTTCTTTGAATTGGAGAAGTGATCTTGCATCCTCTGCTTCCTTCATCTCTCTTGACACTCTCATGTCATCCAATTCATTTAATTGCTCTAAGGGGAGAGATATAATCTCATCTATGTCATAGTTCCTTGTCTGCAGGTAAGTAATCCTGACTGCCCTCAACTCATCTTCATGAGTGTTTGGTCTGGGGGCAGCCCTGATTGTAGCTTGCATAAAGCCTGAAAACCTAGAGGAACTTTCTCCCCTTAGCTTCCTCTATTCTCCTCCTCCTCAATCTCCTCAGGAGTCAAAATCCTTTTCCTTTTGTCACCCACAGACCTTTGTGACTCAGGATAGATAGAGGTTTGGCCTTCATTGCTTGGTGTAGCATCCAAGCTCTGGCTAGAGAGAGGTTGTAAGACACCTTCACCAGCAGGTGTTCCACTGAGGGAATGAATTTCTGAAGCAGTTGTTGGTGTGACAGGGCTCTCAGGCTCTATCACTGGGCCTTTAGCCAATGTTTTCCCTTTGAAGCTAATCTCAGGATCAGCCTCAGCATCCAGTTGACAATAACATTACCTGATTGCCTTTGTCTCCTTCTAAGGCTGAACTCTTCAATAATTCTGTCTTGAATTCTGAGTGCTAACCTATCAGCTTGTCTTGATTTGCTTGGGTTGACAAGTGGCATGTTGATCAGGTCAAGACCTTCATAGTAGTCCAAGGTCTGAAAATTGAACACTTCTTGGTAAAGAATGAGGGCTCTTCTATCAGCATCATATCTCCACCCAATAATGTAGTTTGAAGTTCCTTGAGGTGGAGATGACACAGCCGTTGGAATGCCTTCCTCAAAAAGACTCCTAATGACATAGTCTATTATGTCCACATTAATGTGAACTTGAGGAAGTTGTTGAGTATGCACAATTGCAAGTGAGGATGGTGAATCCTTAATGTCCATACTCCCTGAAGAACTCCCAGGTTCTGTGACTGTAATGACTTTCTCCCCCTTTTTCGTGGCATCACCCTCTTGCATAGGTGAGCTAGAGGTTAGGTCAATCACATTCACAGGTTCTTGTGTTCCTGGTTGAGCTCTTCTTAAAGGTCTCCCAGCAAGTTTTTCCCTAAGATAAGATATCTCAAGTTGCTGATCATTGACCCTATTATGCAGGGTAGTCACCTAAGATTCAAGGTGACTAACCTTAGAGACTAAATAGGAGCATGTTTTTGACAGTTTTTGCACCTTTAGTCTCAAATTCCCCTCTTCTTCATCAGAAGAATCATTGGGGGATGAGATGATTGGACTAAAGTCCTCTCTCTCACCACCAGCCTCAGGTTCGTGGTTGCTGGATTTCCTCTACACATTGACATCCTCAATTGAGGTGTCAATGGGCTGAGTTGCCATGGTTGAGGTCTTGATGTAATCACTTGCAGAAGTGAGAGCCTCTTCCATATGGATATCCTGAACAGGTTCAGAAGTACCACCTCAGTTATAGGTGACTAATGTGGGCTAGACAAATGAGACTAAGGAGTACTCATCTCTCTTTGAGTAGGGGAAGAGTAGAGAGACTCATGGTACCCACTAAAACCTAAGTCTTCATCAGTATAGAATGAGAGGTTGGGAATGGGTTGATTTAAGTCTAATGGCTGGGGATGCTAACTGTCCCCTAAAGGTTGTTCACTTGAGTGTTGAGACTCAGAGTGAAGGCTTAAGGCAGTTGGGCTTGTGAGCTCATCAAAGTGAGCATGAGGAACCTCAGCCTTGATTGTTGAAGAGATGGGAGTGGTTTGCTCCTCAGGGGAAGTGGGAGCTCTAGTGTCCACTTCCTCCTGTATGGGTGAGTATATGGGGGCCTACACAGACTCAATAGCTTGAGCAGGGGTTCGTTTGGATTTTCTTTGGTAGGTGAGGGTGACTTGGGGCCTTTTTGGAGGTTGAGAGGTAGAAGGTGTGGGTTCAACACTATCTTGTGTTGCTAGGTTGTCACCTTGAGCAATGAGCTCTAACATTTTTGGGACTAGGGATGTTTCTACCTCTGAGAAGCCTACAGTTGGCTTCCTTATAATTTTAAAGATGCCAGGCTTCATCTGTCCCAATTTAAGAATATTATCTGTTTCCCTCAACTGTGAGCTCAGTTCACAGTTGAGAATATGTTGAACATATCTAGGAAACATATAATATTCTGAGGAGTCCAAGTTAGCAAGCAAATTTGTATAAACAAATTGAGAGTACCTGAACTTGACCCCTTGAACCATTCCATGTACTATGAAGGAGTGATCCTCAGGAATCTGGTCCCACCCTCCATGCTTGTTTGACAAGCTGTGGATAACCACATGAAGTAGGTATTTCAACTGGGATGAGACCTTCCCTTTCCTGAAGGTCTTTACAGAGAAATCTCCCTCATAGCCCATCTGCTCAAAGGAATGATTTACAGCTTTCTTCGGGAAGAACAACTCACCTTCTTCATCATCCAGCTGCAAATGAGTGTTTATGATGGCCGGAGTGATGAAGATTGTCCTCCCTTGCATTGTGGCAGACAGTGCCTTCTCCCCATCCATAATGACCTCTTGGCAGGTCTTTCAAAATTCAAGCAGATGTTCCTCATAGAGAGTAGGATCAATGGTTAGGGAGGTGGAGTAGTTTGATAGAGCTTAGAAACAGCAAATCTCTGAGAAACTTTCATCTTTCTTAGAGCTTAACAGAGAAACTTGGTTATGTTGCCTGTGAAGTTGCATGGAGAAATCTGGGTTGTTCTGAGGTTTAGGTTGGCCAGTTTAGAAGCTTAAGGATGTAGAAAGATGAAGGAAAAAAGGTGGTTTGGGAGAATTTAGGTTTAAGGAATAGTGTAATTGAGGAAGATAGTGAAAGAGGGGGGAACCGTTAAGCATTTATGTGAAAAGGATTTAAGACAAAGTTAATGGAAGAGGATAAACTTTGAAATCCGGATGTCGGTCCCACCTCTGAAAAGTAGTTTACTTTTTCCCAAAAAGTAGTTTTCTTGGAAGTCGAGACATCTTCCGAAGGTTATTTGCTTCGGAAGTTCTGAAGAAAAAGCTTCCGAAGGCAAATTGGCTTCGGAAGAGATTTCAAAGGTTTTTGAGAATTTTGTTTCGGAAGAGAATTTTACACTCAGAGATTTTTATTCTAAGAAGAATAAATACTTCCGAAGGTAAGGTACTTTCAGAAGAAACTTGTTCTTTGAAAAAATACAAAGTACTTAAGTTGATTTTAAGCTTCGGAAGATATTTCAGAAATTTCTTCCAAAGGTAAAATCACTGAAGCAATTATTTGTTTACTAAGACATAAACTTCTTCCGAAGGTAATTTGAATCTTCCGAAGAGGTCAAGATTTTCAAAAATCTAAGAAAAGTCTTTTGAAAAGATTTTCTTCCAAAGAAAACAAAGGGCTTATGAAGGTGATATAATAGACAACTTAGGACACGCAGGTTTTAGAAATAAATATGATTAAGTTTTAAGAAAAGCTATTAAAAGTTAATCATCCCAATAGCTGATACAAAATATTTAAATCTCTGCTCATCAAAAGCGTTGGTGAACAGATCAGCATATTGTTCATTTGTGTTAATTTTGACTAGTTTGATTAATCCCTTTTCAAAGTTATCTCTAATCAAATGATACCTGATATTAATATGCTTTGTCCTTGAGTGCTGCGCAGGATTCTCTGTGATGGAGATAGCACTATTGTTGTCTATGTGGATGGGAGTCTCTTTAAAGTTAAATCCATAGTCCAGCATCTGATTTTGAATCCAAAGCACTTGAGCACAACAACTTGCAGCAGCAATGTATTCAGCCTCAGCAGTTGATCTAGACACACAGGATTGTTTCTTGCACTGCAAGGAGACTACTCTTCCACCAAGAAATTGACATCCCCCTGATGTAGACTTTATAGTCATGTTGCAACCACCATAGTCACTATCTGTATAAGCATACAGATTAAAGTCAGAATTCTTTGGATACCAAAGGCCAAGTGATGGAGCACCTTTGAGATATCTTAAAATTCTTTTGACAGTGACCAGGTGTGACATCTTGGGGTTGGCTTGATATCTTGCACAAATGCATGTAGCAAACATGATATCTGGCCTGCTAGCTGTGAGGTACATAAGAGACCCAATCATTGCCCTATAGAGATGTTCATCAACACACTCCCCCTCAAGATCAAGTCCAAGGGAGTGATTTCTGGCTATGGGAGTCTTAGCAACCTTACAGTCAGTCATGTTAAACCTTTTAAGTATGTCCTGTACATACTTTAACTTACTTATGAAGATGCCATTGTCAACTTGCTTCACTTGAATTCCTAGAAAGAAATTGAATTCCCCTATGGCACTCATTTCAAACCTGTCCTTCATCAGCTTCTCAAAGTCTTTGCAGAGCTTTGGATTAGTTGAGCCAAAGATAATGTCATCTACATATACTTGAACTAGCATCATGTCTTTTCGTGTTCCTTTGAGGAAGAGAGTTCCATCTATAATACCTTTTTTGTAGCCATGTTGACATAGATACTGAAATAGAGTCTCATACCACTTTCTTGGTGCTTGGTGCAGCCCATATAGGGCTTTATCAAGCCTGCAGACATAATCAGGATGATCAGGATCTGCAAGCCCAGATGGTTGTCTGACATACACCTCTTCATAAACCACCCCATAAAGAAAAGCACACTTGACATCAAGTTGGTAGACCTTGAAATTCTTGGATGCAGCAAAAGCTAGGAATATTCTAACAGCTTCAAGTCTTGCCACAGGAGCAAAAACATCTGTATAGTCAATTCCTTCTTCTTGAATATATCCTTAAACAACTAGTCTTGCCTTGTTTTTGATGACAAGTCCTCTATCATCCTTCTTGTTCCTAAAAACCCATTTGGTTCCTATGGTAGTCTTCCCTTGAGGGAGAGGACATAGGTTCCAAACCTTTTGCCTTTTGAATTGAAGCAGCTCCTGTTGCATAGCTTCAACCCAACTTCCATCCTTTAGAGCCTCATCAATTTTCTTTGGCTCTATCTAGGACAAGAAACAAGAGTGAAGACAAACATCTTCTTCATGGGTTTGTCCTCTTGTTCTCACCCCTGAATCAACATCTCCAATGATGTTTGTGGTAGGATGAGACTTGTGGATCCTTAGCTGAGGGATCACAGCAAGTTGCTTAGACAGATCTAGATATGAAAATTTTTGATCTGGCAAAGAAGATTCACCCTCCACATCACCACACTTATCAAGATTGACTTGATCCAATGAGTGTGTGACATCATTGATATTGTCTTCAATGCAGTGGTTATCAGCATCAAGAAATTCTTGATCACTTTCACCACCACCACTTTCTCCAACATTTGAAGCTTCTTCTTCTGAGTTTTATGCCTCTAAGCTGGAATTTGAAGGCACCCCAGAAGCATCAGCAGGATTTGTTATTGATGTGCTGGTAGAAGCTTCATTTGCATGAATAGTTACCACAGGAGCTGAAGATGTGTAACCTGAAGGTCTTTGAGCTCAAATCTGGGGTCAGGATCACCTGTTGGTAATATATCTGTAGATCTTGAAACATTATCACAAGATTTGTTAAAACAGTTGGTAACTAAATTAAGATCAAATAGCCAATCCGGACCAGAACCTTTCACATTGAGAGTGTGCTCATTGAAAGTCACATTGGCTAACTCCTCAACTACTCTAGTTCTGAGATTGTATACTCTATAAGCTTTATCTTGAGAAGAGTATCCAATAAAGTGTCCATCACCTGATTTCTTAGCAAACTTGGCCATTTGATCCTTGGTATTCAAGATGGTGCAAGGACATCCAAATGACCTGAGAAAACCAATGAAGGGTTTTCTCTTGTGCCAAAGTTCATAAGGAGTCTTACCATGTGTCTTAACCACTAAAACTCTGTTTTGCACATAGCAAGCAGTGTTCACTGCCTCTGCCCAGAAGGTGATAGGTAGTTTAGAGTCAGACAACATAGTTCTTGCAGCTTCAATTAGTGTCCTATTTCTCCTCTCTGCAACACCATTTAGCTGAGTAGCTTCAATTAGTGTCCTGTTTCTCCTCTCTGCAACACCATTTAGCTGAGGAGTCCTGGGAGCACTATATTGTCTTGTAATACCTTTTTCATCACAAAATGTATCAAGGATTTGATTCTTGAATTCAGTTCCTTGATCACATCTTATGGTTTTGACCTTGTGATCACAATGATTCTCAATCTTTAAGATAAAATTCTTAAGAATATCAGGAGCCTCATCCTTAGTTCTAAGAAAGAAGACCCAAGTGAATCTTTTATAATCATCTGTGATCACCAAACAATAAGAGGTCCTTCCTAGACTCATTACACTGGTGGGGCCAAAGAGATATATGTAATAAGTGTAGGGGATTAATGATGGAGTTTCTTTCCTTTGGCTTGTGAGATACCTTGTGTTGCTTCCCTTTTAGGTATGCAACACAGTGGTCATCACTTGTAAACTCTTTTTTTGGTATTCCAGTTACCAAATCATTCTTAATTAATTTATTCATGTTTTTAAAGTTTACATGGCAAATTTTTTTATGAGAGAGGAAAGATTCATCATTATTTGCTTTAGATAGAAAGGATGAAACTTCTCCTGAGGGAGATGTTTCTTGCAAGTCCATCTTGTACATGTTCCCTTTCCTGGGGGCTCTGAGCAAGATGTGCTCATGAGGAATGACCACCCCGGGCCTGAGAACAATACACTCATGCTCAGTATAGAGCATGTTATGACTCTGATCACAAAATTGGGATACACTCAGAAGATTGTACCCAAGCTCCTTGACAAAGTTTACCTTCTCAATGCTGAGCTTACCATTTATGACCTTGCCCCTTCTAGTAATGTAACCTCCTGCATCTCCTCCAAAAGCAACTGGTCCTCCATTAATTCTTTCAAACTTTTAGAGTAGTGACCTATTGCCTGTCATGTGTCTGGAACAGCCACTATCAAGGATCCATGCATTTTTGTTTATCTTGAGCTGTCGCTGCACAAAAGAGATGATTAGTTACATTTTGAAACCCAAGCCTCATTGGTCTTGGGCTTATCAAAAGAAGTTGAAGACAATGCAACATTAATTGATCCTATAGTCATGCTAGAGGAATCATTTGCTGATGTTGATGAAGAACTTTCAGCCACTTGATCTTTCTTTGACTTCTATACGACCTTTGGAATCTTAGACTTGACCTTCAATACTTCAGAAGTTTTGATGACTTCGGAAGTTTTGATGACTGGCCCTTCGGAAGATCTTGCTTTCACTGTAGCAGGCTTCAGTGCTTCGGAAGTATTCCCTTCTTCTGAGACCAAATTTTCTTATGAAGGCAAGTTTCCACTTGTCTTCTTCTTCATTTTGGAGCTTCCAAAGGAAACAGATTTTCCTTCCGAAGCTTGCTTCTTCTTCTCCAAAATCTTAGAAGTTTCTTTCTTGGTCATGTGGAGAGTACTCCTTGGATTGTAGACACAATTCTTAGCAAGATGAGAGGTACTCCCACACATAACACAGTCTATTTTCTTCCTTCTAGAAGTTCTTCTTTATGAACAAGGCTGAACTTGATCACTTTCTTTCTCCATCTTCACCTTTGCAGATGTTGTGGCGATTCTTGTGGGGTTAGAACTACCTTTGGAGCAGGATGGTTCAGGTTGTACAACAGCAATGCACAACTGATCAGCCTTCTTCTTGATGATGGAATGATTTGGACATGAACTAGAACTCTTGTTGATGGAGTTCAAGTTTGTGTCTTCAGTCTTTACCACTTCAAATCCTGCAGAGATGAAGACTTGTTTTTGTGCAGAATTGTGAGCGTTTTTGGACTTTCTTTTAGCCTTCCTGATCAAGTTCTTTCTTCTTGACTTGGTCATCCCAACAGCTTTGCTCTCCTTAGAGGGATGGTGACCCTTCTTAGAATGCTCTTCTTCACTCTTCTCAGAGCCATTCTCCACCATCTCCTCTTCATCCTCTTCAGTCACAGGATCTATGAGGGGAAGCTCATCTTCACAAGTTCCACACCTAGGAGATCTTACAGACAAGATTGTGTGTGGAGGAGCTATCTCACAAGATCCTAGTCCCTGCTTATTTTTATAACAAACTTTTGCATGCAAGGATGAGGATATTATGTTCTTGAAGGTCTCTTCTTCAAGAACACATTTTTCTGCTTTGGCCTTGCTGATCACAAGCTCAGCCTGGCATTTAGTTAATTTAGTAATGAGATCTTTGATCTGAGTCCTGTAGTTTGTATGCTCATGTTTAAGAGTTGAAATGGTTTTCTCTAAGTCCTTTATCTTTAGTTTATAATCATTTTCAGCTCTTTTAAAGTCAGCTTTTAAAATATTCAAGGACCCAAGGTCAGATCTCATTTCTAAATTATAGAACCTGTATCTATTAACTTTAGCAATGCATTAAGGAGTACAAAGATGTTCCACTACCTTGGCTTCATCATGGTCTGCCATGAGTGCTTGGTTTGGAGATGCATCTTCTACTTGAAAGCTTTAGTCAAAGCCTCTTTCTTCAACAGCAACTGCAGCTTGCTACTTTGGCTTCTCATTCTGGGGGGCTTTCTCAGTGTAGTTTGGTCTGGTTTGTGCTTGGCCACCATTTGTCCTTGGTGCCTTACACTCTCTTGCAAAGTGTCCCATCTGGTTATAGTTGTAACACTTTACTTTTTTTTTTCCAGCCCAAACTTTCCATTGGCTGCATTGCTTGGAAACTTTCTCCCTATCCTCTTGTAGAACTTCTTGGCTCTGTGAGTGAGAAGAGCCATCTGCTGGACTATCTCCATGTACTCCAGATCATCTAGATGAATACAGTCCAAATCTTCAAGAGTGAAGAGAAAGTTGCCTGAAGTTTCATCAGCAGAGACAAAGGCATGAGAAGAACTTGTCTCTTGGAAAGGACTTCCTTGAGTGTAGCTTTCCCTTTGAGTCTTTGGGAAGGTGATGAAAGGGCCCTTTTGTGAGTTGTCAGGGAAGCATATAAGATGATGCTGTGGTTTAATGCTTTCCCTTTCAACCACATGGAGCGCTGAACTCAGTTGATTGCTGGAGTTACCAGATGAGTTTTGCATGTTCATCTCCATCTGGTAGCCACTAAGAATACCATACAACTCTGTGAGAGTAAGAGTCTTAAGGTTCTTAGTCCTCTTGATAACAACACAATAATGTGTCCATTGTCTAGGAAGGGAGGACATAAACTTCCTTACATTGTCCATGCTTTCAAGAGTTACTCCAACATCCATTAGAGTATCCACAATCTCAACATACCTGAAGTATTGTTGAGTCATGGTTTCACCTGCCTTGAAGGTGAAGTTTTCAAACTGCTGCTTCAGGAGATCCTTCTTGTTCTCCTTTGCTTTAGTAGACCCCTCATACATCAGCTTCAGTGCTTCCCATAGTTGCTTGGCAGTTTTGCACTTCTTGAAGCCTTTGTAGATGGAGTTTGGAAGAGCAGTTTGAAGGGTTGTCATGGCTTTTTGATCAATCTCTATTCTCTTTCTATCTGCTTCAGAGTAATCAGCCATAGCCTTAGGAATCATACCACCACCAGTAGCAGAGGTGGTGCTTGGTATTTAAGGTCCTTCAACAACAGAGTCCCACATCCTAGAGTCTTGAGACTTGATGAAGCCTTCCATTCTTTGACACCAAGTATCAAAGTCTTCAGGAGTGATCAGTAGAGACTTTGTCATAGTTCTAGTTCCATATCAGCTTTGGTTATAGCTGCCATTTGAGTTGTTAAGTATTTTGTGTGTGTGAGGGATCTTAAGATGGTGAGATCTTATATCAAGAGCCTGAAATGCTCTAATACCAAATGCAGGACCGGTGAAGGGTATGCACTTACAAACAATAACACAATGAGGAGAGTTTCTTAGAACACTTAACAGATCAAATAGGGAACTGGTTACCTTGTTAATGAAAGATGCTAAGAACACAAGTAAAAGTGAGACAAAACAAGATTGCAAACAAGTATTTGGTTTTCAAGAATGTTGTATATTGCTTCTCAAGTTCTATTACAAGTTACAAAGCATCGATAGAAAGTTACAGGTACTTGAGATACTTTATACTACATCCTACACCCGACCATACTTT
The DNA here is from genome assembly GCA_025215565.1 of Flaveria ramosissima. Lineage (NCBI taxonomy): Eukaryota > Viridiplantae > Streptophyta > Magnoliopsida > Asterales > Asteraceae > Flaveria > Flaveria ramosissima. Next base: position 9,601,890 of record CM046038.1, on the reverse strand, counting down.
GAAGGCCAGCTGGATACAATTGACTAGACAACTACAAAATCAAATGTAGAGTCAAAAGGCAGATCTGCCTTTTGACTTGTGACTATGACATGCCATAGCTCACATCCTAATATATTACAAAAAGGATAAAAATACATAAAGTAGAAAGCATGGACTCAAGACGTCAATGTACAGTTACCAAAAGCATGGACCTTTCACCAACTCATGTAAGTTGGTGACTTTACAGAGTTGCAGCGGAAAGGTGGTCCAGCTTTATGGTAAAGTACATCAGATTAAGGCATATGTCTAAAACTCTTCGGAAGAAATCTGTCTTCACTCTTTGGCTTCAGAAGACTTTGTCTTTGAAGCTTCGGAAGACTTCAGTTTTGGCTTCGGAAGATGTTGGTCTTGGCTTCGGAAGATTTTACACTTAGAATATTTCTAGTGCATGGTGTAAAACTTCCGAAGCATTTCTACTTCTGTTCTTTAGTGCATGCTTGCAGAGAGACTTTGGATGTTTTGGCTGCATCAGACTTATAGGAATCCTTACATATATACTCTTTTCTGGTTTCTTTAGCCTGTGTATTTAAAAGGAGAGAAGTATCCGCTCCAAGGAGAAATTAAGGTTGAGTTGACATCACAAAATGATGTTGACCGTTACCTAGAAAGCAATGTTTTCAAAACTGGACCGGTTGCCCGTCGTTTTAAAGGTTCAATGATTGGACCGGTCGGTTTGGTTCAACCGAATTTTAAAACTAGACAATGTCAAAATAAACTTTAAAAGTTAAAACATATAGGTAATAAAAAAGGATACATAAAGCTTGATGTATATATAATTAACATCTATATGAATTTAAAAGGATTTATATTAGATATTGATTTTGACTAAAAAGATATGGTAGGATATGATGCTTTCTTTTACACTTCTCATTTGATTGTTAGCTTCCCAATACTCATTTATCATGTCTCTTCTCCCTATGTTTTGATTTCTCATCTCTCTTATTCCCCAATTCAAACCCTAAAGAAAGTCAACCCATCGTTATTATTCTTTTTCTTCTCAATTCCTTCTTTAACAACCAATGGGTTGATATACAACAGAAAGTGGCTATTGCTGACTATAGGACAAGAGAACCAAATTATGTGGTCACCATATAAACAAATATGCTAATGTTATTTTCTTAGCTGATGTTCTTCACAACAACAGCTCTAAGGCTTTCATCAAGATTTGACTATCCTTTCTCTAAATCTAAATTTTGATGTTTCATACCTAGATTTCTTTTCTTTTAAGCAAACCATTGCCAGTTGTTTCCAAAACGAACCATATAGTCAATGACCGGACCGCCAGTGATACTGGTTCCCAATCTGACCGGCCGGTCTGGCCCAGTTAAAAAAAACTGCTAAATATCTAGTGGTTGGCATTCTAAATGATGAAGGAAAAGTAGATGGCAGTACTTTGAATATGTTGTCAGTGAGAATGAATACGCAAATACAACTCTTTATGAGTATAAGGTAGGGTCCTAATATTAAGACACACAACATTATAAATTGACACCCACCAATATGTATAAACTCATACCTGGCGTATAGAGTTCCGGTAATTCATACTTGACATTCCAAGTCAAATAAGTTAATTTCAAAAATCCAATACGTGTTGTATAGCATCATACATAGCATATGGAGTTTTCAGACGACAAAATCAAGTGTCAAATCGGTAATCTAGAAGACTTATACGTGGCGTATATCACCATACGCCATGTATAGCCCTGTCACGTATAACTGCAAGGGTAGTATGACTAACACCTAGACGTGACGTATAGTGTCATACGCGGCATTTAGGTGTCAGTCGTACTACCCTTGCCGGCTATACATGACAGGGTTATACATTGCGTATGGAAATATACGCCACATATCAGTTGATATTTTACAACATGAGTGTTTGATATCGAATAAGTTGACGTGACGCAAGATTATCATCAAAATATATAAATGCATTCTTTCACTCAATATTTCATACGACTTTTTCAAAATCTCAAACAGTTCTCTCAACCATCAACTCTGTTTTTCTTTTTTCAAAAAAATCGTACGTATTCGTTTGTTAACTATATTTATCTAGGATAGTAACTATTTTTTGGCGAATATCCATCCAAATATTCAAATGTTTTGTGTGTGGTGGATGGCAATCAAAAGAATTAGTACGTTCAATCTTCTCACGAGACACTACTACCAGATTCGAACCAGACATATGTTATAGACGTGTTTGGAGGTGAACCATTTTCTTACTTTTAAAAAAGCTATCTGGAGTTTGGTTTTGGTAGTGAGCCAACTTATGATCCACAACAAAGTAATATAGAACTGATGTTGGGCGATGAACTTCAAAATATGAAAGTGGTGTTTGAAACTAAACAGGTTTTTATATCACTCAATGAGTTAGTCGGTTGGGCATCATCAGAATCACTTTGAGTACCTGTTCCAGCTGAAACATTCTCACAAGAAGGTTTAGAATAGTTTGGAAACATTCTAAATCAAAGATATGATCAGGTCCATTCCCCCTAACACAAAGTGTGTGCTCATTAACAATAATGTTGGATGATTCCTCAAATTGTTGATTTTTGATGTTGTAAACTCTATAGGCAATAGAGTTGGAGGAATATCCAACAAAGATAGCATCATACGAATTTTCAGCAAATTTTTCCAAATTGTCCTTTGTGTTAAGTATGGTACACCTGCTGCCAAAGGACCTAAGAAAGCCAATTAATGGTGGCCTCTTGTTCCATAGCTCATAAGGGGTCTTTCCATGTGGCTTAACTACAAGAACTCTGTTCTGCACATAGCATGCAGTGCTGACTACCTCTGCCCAGAATGTTAGAGGCAGCTTTGAATCAGCTAACATGGTTCGAGCAGCCTCAATAAGTGTCCTATTTCTCCTCTCAGCAACACCATTTTGTTGAGGAGTTCTAGGAGCACTATATTGTCTGGCAATCCCCTTTGAGTTACAGAATGAGTCAAGAACTTGATTCTTAAACTCAGTCCCTTGATCACTTCTAATAATCTTAACCTTGTGATCAATTTGATTTTCTATTTTAAGAATAAAAGATTTTAAAGTTTCAACAGTTTCATCTTTAGTTCTTAAAAATAATACCCATTTGAATCTAGTAAAATCATTAACAATCACAAGGCAATATGATTTCCTTCCAATGCTCATTATACTTGTGCGACCAAATAGATCCATGTGCAATAAGTGTAATGGAGTGGTGATAGAGTTAACTACTTTGGATTTATGAGATGCTCTATGTTGCTTTCCTTTGAGACATGCAACACAGTTATATTTGCAGAAAAATTCCTTTTTAGGCAAACCATGTACCAAGTTATTTTTAACCAATTTATTTATGGTTTTAAAATTTACATGACACATTCATTTATACCACAGAGTTGACTCATCACCATCAGCTTTAGAAAGAAAGCATGATACTTCACCCAATGGGGAAGCATAGTTCATATCCAGCTTGTACATATCCCCCTTCGTAGGAGATCTAAGAAGCACCAATTCCTGAGGAACCCGGGTTTGAGGATAATACATTCATGTTCTGTGAAAAGCATTTGGTGCTTTTGGTCATAGAATTAAGAAACACTTAAAACTTAAAAGATTGTGTTCAAGCTGTTTGACAAAGTTTACTTTGTCGATTTTTAACTTGCCATTGGATACGCTTCCTCTACCAGAAATGTATCCTCCGGCCTCACCTCCAAACTGAACAGGACCTCCATCAAAATGTTGAAATTGTTGAAGAAGAGATCTGTTCTCAGCCATGTGCCTGGAGCATCCACTATCTACAATCCACATATTGTCATTCTTGTCATATGGATGTCCCTACACATAAGGTGAAAAAGTTAGTTATTATTGGAAACCCAAGCCTTGTTGGTCTTGGGCTCTTCCAATGATGATGACATTATTGAACCAAAGTGTATGCTTAAGGGTTCAATAAATGTTTGTGAAGAAGAGGTTTGGGCTACAGCATCTTGTTTGATCTTCCATTCTATCCCTTGGTTGATCAGTGTAGATGAGTTTGATGAAGCTTGGGCAGCATGGCATACTTCCGGGGCTTCTTTCTTCTCAGAAGAAGCTTTACTTACCTTTTCTTCCGAAGCAGTCTTCTTTTCGGAAGGTTTCAAAGGAACTCTTTTGTTTTTTCTGAATTTTTTTTGCCTTATCTTCCGAAGCTATTTTCCTTTCGGCGGAAGAATGAGTTTCTTCCGTAGGCAACTTTGCTTCGGAAACAAGCTTTCCTTTCCTCATCACTTGGACCATGTGATAAGGTCCAAATGTGAAACCTTCCTTGACTTCTTCTTTATTAACATTATTTGTATAATGTGTGCTTGCAGGATTGTAGTAACAATCTTTAGCCATGTGGTTGTGCAGACCACACATTATGCATGCAATGTTAACTTTTGTGGGAAGTGAAGACTGTTGTTTCTTGGACTTCTTGTCTTCATCAGCAGTCTTTCCCTTCAACTTCTGATCCTTTAACAGGACAGGAGTGTTGGTACTACACTCCTTTCCCAGATCAGAGTTTCCAACCACTTGAAATCCAGATGAAATAAACACACCCTTTTGCTTTAGATCTATCTTCAACTTGGATTCAGCCACTTTCTTGGTAGTTTTTCTGGCTGCTTTAGCCCTGTTTCTTCTGGCTTTGGTGGTTAGGGGCTAATCATCACTGGTGGGAATGGGTTGTTCTACGTGGTCCTTCCTTGTGATGGTCTCCATAGTTGCATCACTTTTCAACTCTTGAGGTGGTGGGTCCAATAATTGGAACCTCTTGCTCTTTAGTCTCACATCTTGACTCATAAGAGTATGGTGGAGCAATTTCATTGTTCCCAACCCTCCTTTGTTTTGATAACAAGTTTTGGAGTGGGAGGATGATGCAAGAATGGCTTGGAATTTTTGCTCAGAAATAGCTGGCTTGAGCCTCAGCTGTGACTAGCTGGGCTTGAGCCTCAGTCAATTTGGAGATTAAATCTTTGATTTGAGTCCTATAGTTGGTATGTTCATGTTTTAACAAGGGCACAGTTTTCTCTAACTCTTTAATTTTCATTTTATAGTTAGATTCAGCCCTTTTAAAATCACTTTTAAGGATATTCAAAGACTCAATATCAGATTTAATTTCCATATTATAGTCCTGATACATTTTAACTTTAGCAATGCAAGCTGGAGTACAGAGGTGTTCAAATACCTTGATGTCGTCAGTTCCAGCCATCAATGCTTGAGCAGGAGTCACATCCTGCACCATGAAGCTCCAGTCAACCTCTTGAGCAACAGCAGCTATGTGTTGTTCAGTTGACTTTCCAACGGCTTTGGGTGTGGTAGGATGTGTGGAGGATTGAGTGGTTCCGGGATTGGATTTGGGAGCCTTGCATTCCCTGGCAAAGTGGCCTAGCTGGTTACAGTTGTAACACTTGGCTTTGCTCTTGTCAAACCCAAACTTGCTGTTAGTTGGGTTTTGGGGAAATTGCCTTCCAGTTCTCTTGAAGAACTTCTTTGCTCGGTAAGTTAATAGAGTCATCTGTTGGACAATGTCCATGTATTCAACATCATCTGGGCTGAAACATTCTAGATCATCAAAGTAGAACTAAAAATCACTAGAATGTCCATTTCTTGAGACAAAGGCACAACTATCCTGGAAGGGACTTGACTGAGCCTGTTGAGACCTTGGAGTCTCAGGAAAGGTGATGTATGGCCCAGAAGAACATGATAGTTGCTGGGAGTAAGTCAAGTACTGCTGAGGTTGGGGGGTCTTGAGCCTTCAGCAACCATTAGAGGGTTGCTAGCAGGAAGGCATGAGGGTCTACTCACCTGGTGGCCTCTCTTGTTTTCCATCTCTACACGGTATCCATCAAGGGTGCCATAAGTTTAGTCATGGTGAGAGAGTTTAAGTTCTCTGTCCTCTTGATAGAGACACAGTAGAAAGTCCACTCATTTGCAAGTGCACTCATTAACTTTCTTGAAAGATCTCTCATCTCAAAAGTCACTCCCACAGACTGAAGTGATGAAATGAGATCCATATACTTGAAGTATTGCTGGTTGAGGGTCTCTCCAACAATATAAGTGAAGTTTTCAAACTGTTGCTTCAGGGAATCTTTCTTGGAGCCATTGGAGCTGGAGTACATCTGAGACAAAGCATCAAAGAGTTCTTTGGCTGACTATGTGGAGTTGGGTATGGCAGTCATAAGAAAAGTCATTGCTTTCCTATCAATCTCTAGCCGCTTGTGGTCTTCATCAGAATAGTCTTCAACAGCCTTTTCTATCATAGCACCATTTCCAGCCAGTGCTGCAACCTTTGGTTTGTAAGGACCATTGGTGATAGACTTCCACATCATGCTGTCTTGGTATCTAATGAAACCTTCAATACATCTGCTCCAAGATCTGAAGTTCTCAGGGGTGATGATAGGAGCTTTAGACATCGTCCTCATTTCACCTTCAGATGATTTTTGGTTGAGGGCCATTTTGACTGAGGTGAGTATATGAGTGAAGAAAAAGGTTGACTTGGATGGTAAGATCTCACAATCAAGAGCCTAAGAAGCTGTGATACCAATTGCAGGATCGGTTTTTATCACTCAACACAGATATTATCTCTCAAACTCACAAAGTCACACTCGGTTTGATGATGCAGAATCCCTTTAAGAGTTGATAATAATATACTAAGTAAGCAAACACAACAAGATAGGTTTTTCAAGATACTTGTATATATTACTTCTCAACTCAAAGTGTTACAAGACTTTTACAAGCATATTAAATGAGTTACAATGAGAAACTATATATACTACTATCTACAGCCGGTTATACTTTGATACCAGATGGAAACTTACGTCTAAAGCAGATACTACATTGCTAAAGGTAAGGTATCCTAGATAAAATACTATTTAAGATTTGGTAGTCATGACATGTCCATGACTTACCTTTTGTCACCAACTAAAGTTGATAACTGTACTAACTGATAAGGAATGAACAGTGGAATAAAGTATGGTCAACTACATGGGCGTGGGAAAGCACCATGCCATATTTCAGAGGTTGCAGTGGTTCTGTCAGAAGGAACATACTTATGTCCACTGGTTCATAGCAGGTTCTTCCGAAGGTTAGTTGGCTTCGGAAGAACAAGTTCTTCCGAAGCCACTTATACTTCGAAAGAGTCTACTTCTTCTGAGGCTTGTGATGATCTTCAGGACTTCATACTTCGGAAGTCATTGTCTTGAAATCTTCTAAGTGTTGAACTTTGGAAGAAGGAAGACTTTGTCTTCGGAAGTTGGAGTTCCTCTTTGGAAGCTCTTTCAGCTTTAACCTTCAGAAGTTTAGCTTTTTCCTTTGGAAGCTCTTCATCAGTTGCACCAAAAATGTTCTAAGTGTTTGTTTTGGTTGCACCAGCCTTACTTGATCCAACAGGCTACGTCTATTACACCTGAGAATTTGCCACTTCAAGTGTCATGGAGGAGATTTATTATGTCAGCCAAAATTGTACGACACGTGGCATGCATTCTCGCATGTTTTCATGGTCGACGTAACATACAAAACAACCATATACAAATGTTGGCTGTTTTGGGAAAAAATAAGCTAAAATGATATGGAGAAGATTTGTAGCACTATACACCACATATAGGTGTCAAGTTCATCCAAAATGTTGGCTGTCTTGGGAATAAAATAGGCTATATGTGTCGCATAGTACCATACGTCACGTATAGCTTTAGCCGTCACATGATGTGACATCTCATACGTCAAAGAATGTTAGCTAACGTTTTATAGCCGTATGCGCGTCGTATGGTATATGATGTGTATAAAGTGTGCAAGACCGGTGAAGGGTATGCACTTATAACACAACAACACAATGAAGAGAGTTGATTATGTCTTGCCAGGTATAGACATTCTCAACATCTTGATCTCTGATCACATGCCATCTTTCTGGATTAGTAGTGAAGGTCCAGAATAACATGGGTCTCTCAGCTGCAAGAGTAGCCACTTGAATTGGAGTTGATTGGGCTGCCTCTTCATGCACTTCCTCAGTTTGATCTGACTCAGCCTAAGGTGTAGAGGTGGATGATTCAGGCTTCTTCTTCTTTGACTTTGGTTTAGAAGCCATCCTCTTCTTCCATTTAGAAGACTTCAACTGAGAAGACTGGTCTGCAGCACCTTGTTGATCATCCTTGTCTTTCTCAGTTGGGTGTTCCTCCCTCAAAGGTTCAGAAGGAAAGGGAGTTTGATCCTGCTGTGGATCAGAAGATGAAGCTTGCTGAGGCTCAGCAGGAGGTCCAGGTTGTGTTGTCTCAGGTTGTTCAACCTTAACCTCCACTTCAGGTGGGATTTGACTTGGAGGAGAGTATAAATCAATTAGCTCTCCACTCTTAATCTTCTGCTTGATTACCTTGATATGCTCATCCATTGTGGATAGAGACATAGGGCCAAGTCTCCTTCCAGAGAATCCATACAGCTTCAAGATGCTCATCATCCTTTGTCTGTCAGCAGACTTCTTCATACTCTTTTGGATGATGGCTCTTGACTTTGCAGCATCTTCCCTCATCTTTTTCTTTGTCGCCTTTTGTCCTTTGAGCACTTGAAGTTCAAGTTGTTTGAGATACTCAAACTCAATGTACTCAAAAGACAAGGGAAGAAGTGCAGATGTCTGGTAGAGACCTGTGGCACTCAGGTAGTTGATCATGTTTTACCTATCTGTTTCCTTGTCTACCTGAGGTTCTTATATAGCTACCACATCCTCTTGTACAGGGCTTTCCTGAACTGGGGAGAGAGTTGGAGCATGCTTGTATAACCTTTTCTGTCTCTTCTCCTCTTTAAATTGGAGAAGTAACCTTACATCCTTTGCGTCCTTCATCTCTCTTGACACTTCCATGTCAGTTAGTTCATTTAATTGCTCTAACGGAAGAGATATAATCTCATCTTTGTCATAGTTTCTGGTATGCAGGTAAGTAATCCTGACTGCCCTCAAGTCATCTTCTTGAGTGTTTGGTCTGGGGGCAGCCCTAATTGCAGCTTGCGTAAAGCCTGAAGACCCAGAGGAACTTTCTCCCCTTAGTTTCCTCTTCCTCTCTCTCTTTCCTCCTCCTCAATCTCCTCAAGAGTTAGAATCCTTTTCCTTTTATCACCCACAGACCTTTGTGACTCAGGGTGGAAAGAGCTTTGGCCTTCATTGCTTGGTGTAGCATCCAAGCTCTAGCCATAGAGAGGTTGTGAAACACCTTCACCAGCAGGTGTTTCAATGAGAGAATGAATTTCTGAAGCAGTTGGTGTGACAGGGCTCTCAGGCTCTATCACTAGGCCTTCAGCCAAGGTTTTCCCTTTGAAGCTAATCTCAGGGTCTGCCTCAGCATCCAGTTGACCAATGACATTACCTGATTGCCTTTGTCTCCTTCTACGGCTGAACTCTTTAGTAATTCTGTCTTGAATCCTGAGTGCTAAACTGTCAGCTTGTCTTGATTGACTTGGGTTGACAAGTGGCATGTTGATCAGGTCAAGACCTTCATAGTAGTTCAAGGTCTGAAAATTGAATACTTCTTGCTTTCCTTAAACTCTATGAAGAATAAGGGCTCTTTTATTAGCATCATACCTCCACCCAATAATGTAGTTTGAAGTTCCTTAAGGTGGAGATGACACAGCCCTTGGAATTCCTTCCTCAAAGAGACTCCTAATGACAGAGTCTATAATGTCCACATTAATGTGAACTTGAGGAAGTTGCTGAGTATGCACAGTTGCAAGTGAGGATGGTGAATCCTCAATGTCCATACTCCCTGAAGAACTCCTAGGTTCTGTGACTATAATGACTTTCTCCCCTTTTTTGGTAGCATCACCCTCTTGCATAGGTGAGCTAGAGGTTAAGTCAATCACATTCACAGGTTCTTGTGTTCCTGGTTGAGCTCCTCTTAAAGGTCTCCCAGCTAGTTTTTCCCTGAGATAAGATATCTCAAGTTGCTGATCAATGACCCTATTATGCAAGGTAATCACCTGAGATTCAAGGTGACTAACCTTAGAGACTAAATAGGAGCATGTTTTTGACAGTTTTTGCACCTTTAGTCTCAGATTTCCCTCATCTTTATTAGAAGAATCATTGGGGGATGAGATGATTGGACCGAAGTCCTCTCTCTCACCACCAGCTTCAGGTTCTTGGCTGCTGGATTTCCTCTGCATATTGACATCCTCAGTTGAGGTGTCAATGGGCTGAGTTGCTATGGTTGAGGTCTTAATGATGTAATCACTTGCAGAAGTGAGAGCCTCTTCCATATGGATATCCTAAACAGGTTCAGAAGTATCCACCCAGTGATGGGTGACTGATGTGGGCTAGACAAAGGAGAGTCACGAGTAATCATCTCTCTTTGAGTGGGGGAAGAGTAGATAGACTCATGGTACCCACTGAAACCTAAGTCTTCATCAGTATAGAATGAGAGGTTGGGAATGGGCTGATTTAAGTCTAAAGGCAGGGGATGGTAACTGTCCTCTAAAGGTTGTTCACTTGAGTGTTGAGACTCAGAGTGAGGGCTTAAGGCATTTTGGCTTATGAGCTTGGCATTTTGGCTTATGAGCTTATCAGGGTGAGCATGAGGAACCTCATCCCTGATTGTTAAAGAGATGGGAGTGGTTTGCTCCTCAGGGGAAGTGGGAGCTCTAGTGTCCACTTCCTCCTATATGGGTGAGTATATGGAGGCCTGCACAGACTCAATAGCTTGAGCAGGGGTTCCTTTGGATTTTCTTTGGTAGGTAAGGGTGACTTGTGGCCTTTTTGGTGGTTGGGAGGCAGAAGGTGTGGGTTCAACACTACCTTGTGTTGCTAGGTTGTCACCTTGAGCAATGAGCTCTAACATTTTTGGGACACGACTGTTTCTACCCCTGAGAAGCCTACAGTTGGCTTCTTTAGAATTTTAAAGATCCCGGGCTTCATCTGTCCCAATTTAAAAATATTATCTGTTTGCCTCAACTGTGAGCCCAGTTCACAGTTCAGAATGTGTTGAACATATCTAGAAAACATATAATACTCTAAGGAGTCCAAGTTAGCAAGCAAATTTGTATAAACAAACTGAGAATACCTGAACTTGACCCCTTGAACCATTTCATGTACTATGAAGGAGAGATCCTCAGGAATCTGGTCCCACCCTCCATGCTTGTTTGACAAGCTGTGGATAACCACATGAAGCAGGTATTTCCACTGGGATGAGACCTTCCCTTTCCCGAAGGTCTTTACAGAGAAATCTTCCTCATAGCCCATCTGCTCAAAGGAATGATTTACAGCTTCCTTTAGGAAGGACAACTCACCTTCTTCATCATCCAGCTGCAAGTGAGTGTTGATGATGGCCGGAGTGATGAAGATTCTCCTCCCTTGCACTGTGGCAGACAGTGCCTTCTCCCTAACCATAATGACCTCTTGGCAAGTCTTCCAAAATTCAAGCAGATGATCCTCATAGAGAGTAGGATCAATGTTTAGGGAGGTGAAGTGGTTTGATAGAGCTAAGAAACGGCAAATCTACGAGAAACTTTCATCTTTCTCAGAGCTTAACAGAGCAACTTGGTTGGGTTGCCTGTGAAGTTGCATGGAGAAATCTGGGTTGTTTCTGCGGTTTAGGTTGACCATTTTAGAAGCTTAAGGAAAAAGAAAGATGAAGAACAAAGACGGTTTTGGAGAATTTAGGTTTAAGGAATATTGTAATTGAGGAAGATAGTGAAAGAGGGGGGAACCGTTGGGCATTTATGTGAAAAGGATTTGAGACAAAGTTAATAAAAGAGGATAAACTTTGAAACCTGGAAGTCGGTCCCACCTCTGAAAAGTAGATTACTTTTGCCCAAAAAGTATTTGTTTTGGAAGTCGAGAAATCTTCCGAAGGTTATTTGCTTCGGAAGTTCTGAAGAAAAAGCTTCCAAAGGCAAATTGGCTTAGGAAGATATTTTAAAGGTTTTTGAGAATTTTGCTTCGGAAGAGAATTTCCACTCAGAGATTTTTATTTTAACAAGAATAAATACTTCTGAAGGTACATTGCTTTTGGAAAAAACTTGTTCTTTGAAAACATACAGAGTACTTAAGTTGATTTTAAGCTTCATAAGATATTTTCAAACATTTCTTCCAAAGGTAAAATTACTGAAGCAATTTTTGTTTAATAAGACATAAACTTCTTCCGAATGTAATTTTGAATCTTCCGAAGAGGTCAAGATTTTCAAAAATCTAAGAAAAGTCTTTTGAAAAGATTTTCTTCCAAAGAAAACAAGGGCTTATGAAGGTGATAAAATAGACAACTTAGGACACACAGGTTTTAGAAATAAATATGATTAAGTTTTAAGAAAATCTATTCAAAGTTAATCATCCCAATAGCTGATACAAGATATTTAAATCTCTGCTCATCAAAAGCTTTGGTGAACAGATCAGCAAATTGTTCATTTGTATTAACTTTGACTAGTTTGATTAATCCCTTTTCAAAGTTATCTTTAATCAAATAATACCTGATATTAATATGCTTTGTCCTTGAGTGCTGCACAGGATTTTCTGTGATGGAGATAGCACTATTGTTGTCTATGTGGATGGGAGTCTCTTTAAAGTTGAATCCATAGTCTAGCATCTGATTTTTAATCCAAAGCCCTTGAGCACAACAGCTTGCAACAATAATGTATTCAGCCTCAGCAGTTGATGCAGACACATAGGATTGTTTCTTGTATTGCCAAGAGACTAATCTTCCACCAAGAAATTGACATCCCCCTGATGTAGACTTTGCAGCATGTTGCAACCACCATAGTCACTATCTGTATAAGCATACAGATTAAAGTCGGATGTCAAAGGCCAAGTGATGGAGCACCTTTGAGATATCTTAAGATTCTTTTGACAGTGACCAGGTGTGACATCTTGGGGTTGGCTTGATATCTTGCACAAATGCATGTAGCAAACATGATATCTGGCCTGCTAGCTGAGAGGTACATAATAGACCCAATCATTGCCTTATAAAGATGTTCATCAACATACTCCCCCTGAAGATCAGGTCCAAGGGAGTGATTTCTGGCTATGGGTGTCTTAGCAACCTTACAATCAGTCATATTAAACCTTTTAAGTATGTCCTGTACATACTTTGACTTACTTATGAAGATGCCATTGTCAACTTTCTTCACTTGAATTCCTAGAAAGAAATTGAGTTCCCCCATGGCACTCATTTCAAACCTGTCCTTCATCAGCTTCTCAAAGTCTTTGCAAAGCTTTGGATTAGTTGACCCAAAGATAATGTCATATACATATACTTGAACTAGCATTATGTCATTTCATGTTCCTTTGATGAAGAGAGTTCCATCTATAGTATCTCTTTTGTAGCCATGTTTACAGAGATACTGAGATAGAGTCTCATACCACTTCCTTAGTGCTTGGTGCAGCCCATAAAGAGCTTTATCAAGCCTGCAGACATAATCAGGATGATCAGGATCTGCAAACCCAGGTGGTTGTCTGACATACACCTCTTTATCAATCACCCCATAAAGAAAAGCACACTTGACATCAAGTTGGTAGACCTTGAAATTCTTGAATGCAGCAAAAGCTAGGAATATTCTAACAGCTTCAAGTCTTGCCACAGGAGCAAAAACATCTCTGTAGTCAATTCCTTCTTCTTGAGTATATCCTTGAACAACTAGTCTTGCCTTGTTCTTGATAACAAGTCCTCTATCATCCTTCTTGTTCCTAAAAACCCATTTGGTTCCTATGGTAGTCTTCCTTTGAGGAAGAGGACATAGGTTCCAAACCTTTTGCCTTTGGAATTGAAGCAGTTCCTCTTGCATAGCTTCAACCCAACTTCCATCCTTTAGAGCCTCATCAATTTTCTTTGGCTCTATCTGGGACAAGAAACAAGAGTGAAGACAAACATTTGCTTCATGGGTTTGTCCTCTTGTTCTCACCCCTGAATCAACATATCCAATGATGTTTGTGGTAGGATGAGACTTCTGGATCCTTAGCTAGGGATCACAACAAGTTGCTTAAATAGATCTAAATTTGAAAAATTCTGATCTGCCAAAGAAGATTCACCCTCCACATCAACACACTTATCAAGATTGACTTGATTTAATGAGTGTGTGACATCATTGATGTTGTTTTCAATGCAGTGGTTATCAGCATCAAGAAATTCCTGATCACTTTCACCACCACCATTTTCTCCAACATTTGAAGCTCCTTCTTCTGAGTTTTATGCCTCTAAGCTAGAATTTGAGGGCACCCTAGAAGCATCAGCAGGATTTGTCATTGATGTGCTGGTAGAAGCTTCATTTGAAGGAATAGTTACCACTGGAGCTAAAGATGTGTAACTTGAAGGTCTTCTGAGCCCAAACCTTGGGTCAGGATCACCTGTAGGTAATATACTGTAGATCCTGAAACATACTCACAAGATTTGTTAAAACAGTTGGTAACTAAATCAAGATCAAATAGCCAATCTGGACCATAACCTTTCACACTGGGAGTGTGCTCATTGAAAGTCACATTGGCTGACTCCTCAACTACGCTAGTTCTGAGATTGTATACTCTATAAGCTTTAGCTTGAGAAGTGTATCCAATAAAGTGTCCATCATCTGATTTCTCAGCAAACTTGGCATTTTGATCTTTGGTATTCAAGATGGTGCAAGGACATCCAAATGACCAGAGAAAACCAATGAAAGGTTTTCTCTTATGCCAAAGTTCATAGGAGTCTTACCACGTGTCTTAACCACTAAAACTCTGTTTTGCACATAGCAAGCAGTGCTCACTGCCTCTGCCCAGAAGGTGATAGGCAGTTTAGAGTCAGACAACATAGTTCTTGCAGCTTCAATTAGTGTCTTGTTTCTCCTCTCAGCAACACCATTTTGCTGAGGAGTCCTGGGAGCACTATATTGTCTTGTAATACCTTTTTCATCACATGTACCAAGGATTTGATTCTTGAATTCAGTTCCTTGATCACATCTTATGGTTTTGACCTAGTGATCACATTGATTCTCAATCTTTAAGATGAAATTCTTCAGATTCTCAGGGGTCTAATCCTTAGTTCTAACAAAGAAGACCCAAGTGAATCTTGTAAAATCATCTGTGATCACCAAACAATAAGTGGTCCTTCCTAGACTCATTACACCAGTGGGGCCAAATAGATCCATATGTAATAAGTGTAAGGGATTAATGATGGAATTTCTTTCATTTGGCTTGTGAGATACCTTGTGTTGCTTCCCTTTCAGGCATGCAACACAGTGGTCATCACTTGTAAACTCTTTCTTTGGTATTCTAGTTACCAAATCATTTTAATTAATTTATTCATGTTTCTAAAGTTTACATGGCACATTCTTTTATGTCAGAGGAAAGACTCATCATTATTTGCTTTAGATAGAAAGCATGAAACTTCTCCTGAGGGAGATGTTTCTTGCAAGTCCATCTTGTACATGTTCCCGTTCCTGGGGGCTCTGAGCAAGATGTGCTCATGAGGAATGACCACCCCGGGCCAGAGAACAATGCACTCATGCTCAATGAAGAGCATGTTATGACTCTGATCACAAAATTAGGATACACTCAGAAGATTGTACCCAAGCTCCTTGACAAAGTTTACCTTCTCTATGCTGAGCTTACCATTTGTGACCTTGCCCCTTCCAGTAATGTAACCTCCTGCATCTCCTCTAAAAGCAACTGGTCCTCCATCAATTCTTTCAAATTTTTGGAGTAGTGACCGATTGCCTGTCATGTGCCTGGAATAGCCACTATCAATGATCCATACATTTCTGTTTGTCTTCAGCTGTTCCTGCATAAAAGAGATGATTAGTTACATTTGGAAACCCAAGCCTCATTGGTCTTGGGCTCATCAAAAGAAGTTGAAGAAAATGCAACAGTAATTGATCCTATAGTCATGCTAAAAGAATCATTTGCTGATGTTGATGAAGAACTTTTAGCCACTTGGTCTTTCTTTGACTTCCACACTACCTTTGGAAGCTTAGACTTGACCTTCAATACTTCGGAAGTTTTGATGACTGGACCTTTGGAAGATCTTGCTTTCATTGCAGCAGGCTTTAGTGCTTTGAAAGTATTCCTTTCTTCCGAGACCAAATTTTCTTCCGAAGGCAAGTTTCCACTTGTCTTCTTCTTCATTTTGGAGCTTCCGAAGGAAACAGATTTTCCTTCCGATGCTTGCTTCTTCTTCTCCAAACTCTTAGAAGTTTCTTTGTTGGTCATATGGAGAGTACTCTTTGGATTGTAAACACAATCCTTAGCAAGATGAGAAGTACTCCCACACATAACACAGTCTATTTTCTTCCTTCTAGGAGTTCTCCTTTGTGAACAAGGCTGAACTTGATCACTTTCCTTATCCATCTTCATCTTTGCAGATGTTGTGGCAGTTCTTATGGGGATAGAACTACCTTTCGAGCTGGATGGTTCAGGTTGTACAATAGTAATGCACAACTGATCAGCCTTCTTCTTGATGATGGGATGATTTGGACATGAACCAGGACTCTTGTTGATGGAGTTCAAGTTTGTGTCTTCAGCCTTTACCACTTCAAATCCTGCAGAGATGAAGACTTGTTTCTGTGCAGAATTCAAGGTGGCCTTGATCTTTTGAGCCTTTTTGGACTTTCTTTTGGCCTTCCTGATCAAGTTCTTTCTTATTGATTTGGTCATCCCAACAGCTTTGCTCTCCTCAAAGGGATGGTGACCCTTCTTAGAATGCTCTTCTTCACACTTCTCAGAGCCATTCTCCACCATCTCCTCTTCATCCTCTTCAGTCACAGGATCTATGAGAGGAAGCTCATCTTCACAAGTTCCACACCTAGGAGATCTTGCAAACAAGATTGTGTGTGGATGAGCTATCTCAAAAGATCCTAGTCCCTGCTTATTTTGATATCAGACTTTTGCATGCAAGGATGAGGATATTATGTTCTTGAAGGTCTCTTCTTCAAGAACATATTTTTCTACCCTGGCTTTGCTGATCACAAGCTCAGCCTGGCATTCAGTTAATTTAGTAATGAGATCTTTGATTTGAGTCCTGTAGTTTGTATGCTCATGTTTAAGAGTTGAAATGGTTTTCTCTAAGTCCTCTATCTTTAGTTTATAATCACTTTCAGCTCTTTTGAAATCAGCTTTTAAGATATTTAAGGACAGAATATTAGATCTCATTTTTAAATTATAGGACCTGTATCTATTAACTTTAGCAATGCATTCAGGAGTACAAAGATGTTCCAATACCTTGGTTTCATCGTGGTCTGCCATGAGTGCTTGGTTTGGAGATGCATCTTCCAAAGGAAAGCTCCAGTCAAAGCCTCCTTCTTCCACAGCAATTGCAGCTTGCTGCTTTGGCTTCTCATTCTGGGGGCTTTCTCAGTGTAGTTTGCTCTGGTTTGTGCCTGGCCACCATTTGTCCTTGGTGCCTTACACTCTCTTACAAAGTTTCCCATCTGGTTATAGTTGTAACACTTTACTTTGCTTTTGTCCAGCCCAAACTTTCCACTGGCTGCATTGCTTGGAAACTTTCTCCCTGTCCTCTTGTAGAACTTCTTGGCTCTGTGAGTGAGAAGAGCCATTTGCTAAACTATCTCCATATACTCCAGATCATCTGGATGGATACAGTCCAAATCTTCAAGAGTGAAAAGAAAGTTGCTTGAGGTTTCATCAGCAGAGTAATCAGCCACAGCCTTAGGAATGATACCACCACCAGTAGCAGAAGTGGTGCTTGGTATGTAAGGTCCTTCAACAACAGAGTCCCACATCCTGGAGTCTTGAGACTTGATGAAGCCTTCCATTCTTTGACACCAAGTATCAAAGTCTTCAGGAGTGATCAGTGGAGACTTTGTCATAGTTCCAGTTTCCATATCAGCTTTGGTTATAGCTGCCATTTGAGTTGTTAAGTATTTTATGTGTGAGGGATCTTAAGATGGTGAGATCTTATATCAAGAGCCTGAAATGCTCTGATACCAAATGCAGGACCGGTGAAGGGTATGCACTTACAACACAATAACACTATGAGGAGAGTTGCTTAGAACACTTAACATATCAAAGAGGAAACTGGTTAACTTGTTAATGAAAGATGCTTAAGAACACAAGTAAATATGAGACAGAACAAGATTGCAAACAACACAAGTATTTGGTTTTCAAGAATGTTGTATATTGCTTCTCAAGTTCTATTACAAATGTTACAAAAGCATCGATGGAAAGTTACAAGTACTTGAGATACTTTATACTACATCCTACAGCTGGCCATATTTTGAAGGCCAGCTGGATACAATTGACTAGACAACTACAAAATCAAATGTAGAGTCAAAAGGCAGATCTGCCTTTTGACTAGTGACTATGACATGCCATAGCTCACATCCTAATATATTACAAAAAGGATAAAAGTACATAAAGTAGAAAGCACAGACTCAAGACCTCAATATACAGTTACTAAAAGCATGGATCTTTTCATCAACTCATGTAAGTTGGTGACTTTACGGAGTAGCAGCGGAAAGGTGGTCCAGCTTTATGGTAAAGTACATCAGATAAAGGCATATCTATAAAAGTCTTCGGAAAAAATCTGTCTTCACTCTTTGGCTTCGAAAGACTTTGTCTTTGAAGCTTCGAAAGACTTCACTTTTGGCTTTGGAAGATGTTGGTCTTGGCTTCGAAAGATTTTACACTTAGAATATTTCTAGTGCATGGTGTAAAACTTCCGAAGCATTTCTACTTCTGTTCTTTAGTGCATGCATGTAGAGAGACTTTGGATGTTTTGGCTGCAGTATAGGAATCCTTACAAAGTGCGGGTGGTGATTTAAAACGGGAGGGTGTCTCAATATCAAGACCTGTAAAGTATGGGTAAATCCTAGAAAAAGTTTACATTTACACCTCAGGATATTCGGTAAATCTTTGCTATACATAAATGAAAATTTAAAATGTAATTTTTTTAATGAAATGTTTAAAATAATAAGTTAATTTTAAATTTTTATTTAAAAAAGGTTTTACAAAATGATGATATTATTTTATTACTTAAAGCAACTATCTTATCAAAAAGTATCATTTCATAATTACTAAATTTTTATCACTAATTATTTAATATATTTTGTTCAACCCGTGATAAATAAGATACTGGCCAAGTTATCAATAAAGAGAAGTGGGGATGTAAATGAGTCGATTTAAATCCGACTTACTTAATATCTACTTGCTAAAATTACAAGTCTAGCCAAAAATTAACGAGTACAAGTCTATTAGCACGTATATTTTGATGTATATTGTATATATCATCTCCTAGAATAGTTCTAGGTAAATTGTATTCTTCCTCCAATATGTAGGGTATCAATACTGAATAATACAAGAAATCATAATTGATACTGTAAACATTTTACTAGTATCAGAGCCTACGCTTGACAAACCATAGCTAACTCACCTAGGTGTCTTATTCATCTATGTAAGATCCGATTAGCCACCATGACTCAAACAACCAAGTATAATCATTCTATGAGCTGGTCTTCTAAGTCAATAGTGCTACACCCTATGTACTCAGCCGCCGATATTCAATATAATGTAAGTGTAGTCGATGGAACCAAGGTCACGTTTTCCCCTGAGTCAAGTTTTTCAAACTCCATACATGAGGATATAAAGTCCTTAATAACATTGATCTGTAGCTTGACTTCATTGTTTTACAATGGATATATGGTATGGTTTTTGGTGATCTTTTGGTATGAGTTCTCAAACCTAACACCATTGCCAGGAAAGAATGGATAAAGGTTCAATATATATTGTGAAACAAACAAAGGTTTGTGGAGGAGCAGCATTGACAAAAGAATTCACCAATCTTACACTTTTTATGTGTTCATTCATGATTGAATACAGTCAAAATTTAAAAGATCTACAGATCTATCAGACGTCAAGAGTTAAGAAACTCTTGATTGATTTTACAACTTCTTAAAGGTATCCTTGCAAAATTGGATACATTTGTTTTGTTAATTAATTAAAGCTAGCCTGTATGGGACATGATATGAAGCATGTTACAACTAGAACAACATTGTCTTATGGCTAGCCAAAATCATCAACAAGTGTTCTTGTCACCCTATGATTAATGTCGTGTAGTCGATCCAAAATATAAATTAAAGAGTGTCTAATCACCCTTAATAGTAAAGAGTAAGAAGGGTATCAAATCCCCTGGGAATTACGGGAAAATGCTAGTAATGATTTACCTAAGACTACTAAACATCAAAAAGTAATTTGCTTGATTAACTAAATTGAGAAATAATTAAGTTAACAAAACAAAAGCTTAGATTTTTAACAATCTTGGGAAAAAAGCAATCCACTTGGGGATTCCGGTTCGGCAAAGTTATGTTTCTTAGTGAAACCATTGAGAAGTGATTAATGGTGACTTACACATGATAAGATCAGAGTGACAATTATGGATTAAAGCTTATAGGACTTCATTCACACAATCACCAATTTGAATCATGTAACACTAATTTTAAAAATCAATCACACAATGATTAAAGGAAACCAAAGTTATAGAAAACTAAAATTAGGTTTAAACATAATCAAATCATTAATAATCAAATCATTTAAATAATAAATCATAAATTGAATCCAAAAGAACTTAAAAGGTTCAAGATTCAATCTCAAATCTAGGTTACAAACTACGAAAAACAAAAACTTACACAAACCCATCCCCCCTCGAAGTGAATCACAATTGTTTTAGCCTTGCATTATCATTAATTCTTCAACACGATTGTAATTGATCATGTAAATCCAGATGAATTTGATTTTGGAAAGCTTTGGAATGGTGAAGGATAGAAGCTTTTTCGTCCAAGAATGTTGTGTAAAGTGGTGTTTTTGTCTTAGCGTTAATCCCCTTTTAAAACCTCTCAAATTAGGTCAAAACCCATCAAAACGCGACACTTGGCGTGGTGGTGTCAACAATGGCACCGGTGGCTCCAACTTGGCGTCAAGCTAAGCGTTAGAGGTGGCGTTGGTCAGCAGGTTTTGGATTTACTGATGCCGGTGGCGCCCAGAATGGCTTCGGTGCCGCCATCCCCTGCACAAACTTGATTTTCACTTGTAATATTTCGAGATCTTTCTGTTGATAGGTAGTGGGTCTCGTAACTCTTTTCCTAGCTCAAGTTATGCCGGTTTTAAGTTACCATTGTCTTGCAATTTCTCTTTTACATTTCTTCACCTCCTGGGTTCCAACTTTTGTCCCGTTTCTTCCAACTTCTTCATATACTTCATTATAAACACATGAATATCCTAAAAGTAACTATTTCTCATAAATTGACACGTAAAGCACGAAAACAAAGCCTTTAAACATTAAACTTTCAGCATCCAATCACAATCCCCACATTTACCTTTTGCTTGTCCTCAAGCAAAGCTTAACTGTAGTTTAAAAACCCTTCATTGCAAATATACGTCACTAATCACTTATTACAAATCAGTTAAGGTCCAAAGTCATGCCCTTATTCACAAGACTTACATCGTTCAATACATTTACATTCTAGCAGGTAAATTATAGTCAAGTAAAAAAATCACCTAACTAGTCTCAACTTGCTTTTGATTTTTAGTCTCATGCACACACCCCTCACAATAATTCACTCCTATCGGTTTGGACTAGTAACATATGTACTAGTGTAATCACTCAAGAACCCAATATACCATCTTGTCCACATAAACTTGTATAGCAATCACACCTCCACCACTTGCATAGACCTTGCACATATATAAAGGACTTATGAGTTTTAGGCCTTAGGTAAAGGTAGGAAATTTTGGCTTTTAAAAGTGACTACACAAATAGAACGATGATCCAGACCATTAAACAATCCATTTTAACATGACTAACAAAGCTAGATCACTTTGATCAATTATAAACCACTGCCTTTTCTCTTCTTTTCTTTCTTCTTTTTTTCATTATTTGTCATTAATCCTTTTTAACAAAAATTTAACTTAGGGTACTCCTTCATTTTGAATGGTTTTATGGCTAGTTATCAACTAATAACTTAGGCTTTATGTATCGGGTTTAATAAAAGAATGGTTTAAGGCTCCATATGGCTACTAATGGTTAGGACGAATAATGATAAATAAAAGATAACATGTAAAAGAGGGTTCCCGGATTGCCTTTGTCATTTATGTGCAAACACCTTGCTTAGGTCTTGGTATGCATCAAACAATACAAGTTCTGCAATAAGAGTGGTATATGACCTACCCTCAACAAATGAATAGTTATATGATCGTGTTTTAAGTAATACACTCACGATCTCATCAAGTAAGGATTTAGGCTACCGATGTGCGCATGAATTTATTTTATTAAAAACTTGTTAACCCTAATCAGGTATCCTTAACATGTTCAACAACACGCTAGAATATTTTATCCCGCAACTTAAAGAATACTCCATGACCTAGGATCTATACATCCTTTAGATGTAAAAAAAATATATTTTTAGCATTCAACTACTTTAAGGAACTCATTAGAAGTTCCAGTTATAATGTTTAAAGTAAATATAATGTATTCGGATCCAAATTTGTATACAACAATAAGGTGTTCTCGAAAACTTACTTTACATGATTTTAACAATTTATTTTCATTATACAGTTTTATGTAAATTTTAGTATTAAGTGAGTTACAACTTTCATAAACATATATCAGTTCGTTTTTGTAATACAAGATTAATAAGAAGATGGAATGTCTCCTCATAATCACTTACATTACATTTTTTTAGTGGAAATCCTATGACACCGATTTTACCTTAGATATTTCTTTCATTGTTTCACTATTTATTGTTTAATTGCCACTGTTGCTAAAATAAATTTGAATCTTTATCCATTAGATGTTAATAATGTTTTTCTTTATGGGGATCTTGATGAGGACATTTATACTTTTCCTCCTCCAGGCTTGACTTTACCCGATCCATCTCAAGTTTTAAAGCTTCAAAATTTTGTTTATGGTTTAAAACAAACTTCTCGTGAATGGTATGAAAATTAATAAGATGCTTTGAAGTCTAGGGTTGTGTTACCAATGATCATCTCTCTTTTCCAAACATATGAGTTCTTCTGTGGTTTATGTTACCATATATGTTGATGATATTTTGCTCCCCAACAATAACATTTGAATGGACATGAAAGCCTAAATCTTTTCGTTCGATCGCCTATGATACTAGGACCAATAGGTCAAAATGGGTTACTGCACCGGCCAGGAAGATGAGAGATCAACGACGAAATAACCACATTGAAGAGTTTCTTACACTCTACATTTCAAGTAAAAGATTTAGGCTTTCTCGTCCATTTTTTGGGTATTGAGGTTTTACAAGAATCACTAGGAATCATTCTAACCCAAAAAAAGTTTCCTTATGATCTTCTCAAGGACTTTCTTTTTCATGATTCATCTTCTGTTTCCCATCCTCTACCAACATTTAAAACTTTTAATTGATCATATGGATTTCAATTATTATTCTATTCAATATCAAAGCTAGTAGTAAAATTAAATTACTTAAGAAATATCCATCCAGACTTCGCTTTTGTTGTCCAATTTCTTAGCGAGATATGTACATATGGTACATCCTCTCAAGGGCTCTTTTATATCAGGAATGTTGATTTCAAGCTTGAAGATTTTTGTAACTTAAATTTGGCATCATGTCCTAATACTATACGTTATGTAAGCAATTATTTTGTTTCTCTAAGTGGTGGTCCGATATCCTAGAAATTAAAGAAATAAGTTATAACTGTTAGGATCGTGTATTGAACGAAATACTAACTGATTAACGTGTGTACCGAATCAAATAGTGCGGAATCCTATTTGATTGGCGATCCAATTAGTGAGAACGCACGTAGAAACAATTGTATATTGAATCTAAACGTTAAGAACGATTTGGAATCAATCTAGTGCGATCTATGAACTTGGAACATGTTCTTAGAGGTCTCTGGACGGCTAGGGTACGTATGTAGTCGAAGTGTGCTGAATTCTTACGTTTTCCACAAATTAAGTGGTATTTATAGGTTAGGGTTTCTCATTCGGGCGACTGAACCATTAGCATGGTTCAGTCGTGCGATTGAGCCATGCGGTTGATCCATTCGCACGACTGAGTGTTCAGTCGTGCGACTGAGTCAATCTCATGTTACACTCGTGCGACTGATCCAGTCTCCTGGTTCAGTCGTGCGACTGAGTCATTCGCATGAAGTTGTTCATGCGTATGGTCCATTAGCATGGCACATTCGCATGAGAACTTCATGTTACATTTGAATATATTTATTAATCATTAAATGATTAAGATTCATTCAAACAACCACAAACCTATATAGTCAGTTCAATAAGCGTTAAACTATTAATCAATGAAATAATAAACATTATAAGCACAAACACACATTGTATTTCATTAAGTACCCATTCAATTACATATGTGTAAGACAATAAAGACATATTTCATTAAGCTCAGAAACTAGGTACACATGTATCTACAAACTCCTACTTGGACCTAGATTCATCTATTGTCTTACATTCTTCATAAGCTCCTCATATTTCTTGTACTTCTCCTCTCTTTTAACTCCTGCATGTATTTCAAATGCAAAGCCAAGTCTGATCACGTTTTGGAATCGGAGGGCTTGTACAATATCTTGCGCATCATAGAACAGTGGCTACTTGTATAATATGTAAACATCATCAGCCGACAAGTTAGTGAGCCACATGGGGTCAAATACCCTGATAGTTTCCATATTTCCATTTCTGTTAAGTACTATAACCGCCTCACCTGTTCTCCAATCGTAGTACCACCACTTGAAGTGTGGAGTGAAATCCTGTGGCCTTTCCCGTAGAGGGATTCTAGACATCGTGCACGGAGGACTCCACTCCAGCCCTACTTTTGGCTTTCCAGTAATGAGATCAACTTCAGATCTTGTGATATACCTCGTTGGTTGTTGAGGTTTGAAGTTGACCCACCTGGTATAGTACTCTCTCTTTAAAGCAGTTTCAAACCAGCCTGACATCTTACGAGGGTCAGCGTATAGCAACTTCAACTTTACTAACTGGTTAAGCTCAAAACCAGGAAGAGTCTTCAGATCGTGTGGGAATCAGAAGTACTCGATCCCTTTCTCTCTTTTAACAGCATAGACTATAAGATCTTCAAAATAGGCCCACGCTATGATTTTGCCTGACACCTGGTGATGTTTCTTCACTTTATAGAGTTTGGTGTAGACAGTTGACTTTGGAGCACTGCGCTGGGCTCTAAGTTCTGCAAAACATGCTGTCCATTCAGCCTTTCTGATGTTGACATCGGCGTCTGAGGCTTGGGCTTTCTCTTTGTCCTTCTCTAACTCCTGCTCTATTTTATCCATAGTTTCAAAGGTATCACTGACCAAGGTGTCTCCCAGATTGGGAATGACATTTCCTTCGTTGTCAGTATACTCTGGATAATGTTGGACCGTGACATCCTCAATTTCTATCTCGTCTATATCATTCAGTTCATCATCACTTTCCACAGTTACGGTAGGAGCATCCTTCACGATCTCATCAGGATTGAGTCGGAACATTTCGGCCAATTGCTCATCAGTGAGATCATGAATTATTTCTCCCTCTTCAGGAGTGTAACTCACGGATCTCCTGACTATTCCTTGCAGATCAAGAATCATTGTTAGTTGAGTCTTGATCTGCTGGAGGGGAGCAACGTCATATTTATCTCTATGAAAATTTAGATCTGCTTGATTTAAAACATGTAACACAACAACCATTAGTCAATAATCAAAACAGAACCACATTAACAAAATATAAACATTATGTACATTAGTTTGATACAATATTCAATTACACATGATTTTAAATAATATAAACAACTATGCATTACTCTTGCCTTGTATCATGTGTTCCTCTGCTGATGGGGCTGATGTAGAAGCACCTTTGTCTTGAGCTTTCTTGGTCCTCCTTTCACTTGCTGATGTGGCACCCGTAGCAGATGTATCTCCTTCTCCTTCATCAACATCATCACCTGCATCGACATCATCTCCTCCCTCAGTATCGTCACCTTGATCATCACCATCATCATCTGCATCGACATCATCTCCTCCCTCAGTATCGTCACCTTGATCATCACCATCATCATCCTCATCATCATCACTGCCATCATCATCACCATCATCACCATCTCCTTCTCTGATCTTTAGTGGCTCATCTTTAGATCCTTTGAGCCTCAACATGAGCTTCTTGTTCTGAGCCTCTAAATCTCGTATCCTCTGTACAGAGGATGTCTGCATCTCTCTCAGCTCTGTGATCTCAAGGCTCTGAGCCTCAATCCTCTAGGCTTGGGAGGCATTGAGCTCCATCAGCTGATTAAGCTGAGTAGCTCGCTGGTCATTAGTTGCCAGCAGCTTTAGTACTAACCGGTTTAGGTTAGCCAACTGCTCCTCTAACTCAACAGATGGGTAAGAGGATCTAAAAGCAAGTGGGACTTGTGATGAGGTCCCGGTTCCATGTGTGGTGGTGGTAGTGGTGGATGTAGAGAAGATGGATGGTGGGATATGTGTGGATGGTGGGGTAGTCATGATGGGTGGAGTGGTAGTGGTGGTAGTAGGTGGAGTGGTAGTGGTGGTAGGTGGAGTGGTAGTAGTGGTGGCTGTAGTCGTGGTAGGTGGAGTGGTGGTAGTGGTGGCTGTAGTGGTGGTTGTGATAAAGGTCATCCTCCTCCTCTTCGTCTTCATCCCGTGGGGCTGAGCCATCCGTTTCTTCCTCGAACCCCTCGAGGTGGATGCTCCCCCTGGGATGCTTGGCTGATCTGGGGTGTAGGTTGGATCAGTCATAGTCTCCCCAGACCCTCCCGGGCGTTCACCAACCGCCCTAAGCCCTCGTTCGGTGGCAACCACCTTGCTGCCCACCGTTCGAGTCAACGGCTCCTCATCCGACTCCTCCACCTAATCAGGTCGGAAGTCCTGATGGAATCCCGCAATCTCTGCTCCTCGGGTGGATGTTGGAGATGCTATATCAGCAGTGGGGCCCTCAATATAGTGGGCCGTGCATCTTCACCATCACCGCTATCATCGTCGTCGGAATCATCGTCCGGGAGCACAAGTTGCTCAGCATCAGAATCATTGTCTGCGTGGCGCCAATTACGCCTCGTTGGCGGCACGTAATCCTCCCAGGCCAGATGCCCGAATAATCTCCTCACATGGAGCTTAACCTGCTTCCCCCTATAAACCTTCATACGACCCAGTGTGGTGTCGTCCATCACCTCAAGTACTACAGCGTCCTCCTTTTCCTTAGGCAGCGACGGTAGTTTCTGATCGATAATCATCTGGATGAATCGAGGGTACATGCAGAACCCCTCCTTCCCTTTCCCCTCAATGTTTTCCACCAGATAGGCGAAGATCATCTTAGAGAAGCTGAACGGGTGGTTCAGCACCAACGCTGCGTAAGCGTTCTGAATCTGATCTGAGAGCTCGTCGAACCCTCCCTTCCGTGAAGCTATGCACTTCAGCAGCACATGTGCGAGGTACTTGAACTGGGGGAACAGGTTGCTCTTGTTAAGCACCCCTGCATTGAGGTCCCCAGAGTACTTAGCTCGCATGAAACATCCTCGAACAGTAAGGGGGTGTAGTCGAGTGGGACAGTCAGCATCATCCCCGAACTCTAGAACAGTACGAAGTTCATCCTCAGTGATCTCTATATCATGACCAAAGATAGAGCTCCTGGTCCAGTGGGGCTCTGAGGTCCTGTCAACAACCGCGCCTTCCCAGAAGGCCTGCTGAACCGAGCGGTATGGTGTGCACGGAGTCGAGATGGCACGGAAGATCCTCGATATCCGTAGGAAGGTAATAATGCCTGAGAAGTCAGCAGCATTCCTTGAGGTCAGGTCTAGATGAGCACAGATGTTGTGCTTGGTGCTCATAATCCAACGACTAGCCATCTGTTACACAATGCATAATAAACGTTAGTGTCCGTCAATGAGTAATAATTTGAATCATTTGAACTTGAAATTTTTTGTTCTGTCGTGCGAATGAAACTGTGCGACTGAGATCTAGTCGTGCGAATGAGCAGTGCGACTGAGATCTAGTCGTGCGAATGACCACATACGTACGACTGAACATGCGACTAGTCTCATACGTATGCTATCTCACGCGCTTACATCAGTCGTGCGACTGAACTCATACGCATGGTTCAGTCGTGCGGTTTAGCCATTCGCCCCGCTCAGTCGTGCGACTGAAGTTCATCAGGTTGTCCATTCGCATGACAGAATTACTGTTCAATTCAAAATTGAATTTTGAGCAAACTTTAATGTTAGACGTCGTGGTTTGGCTCATTAGGCTCGCATTTGACCGACGGAACACATAGTAACCTTTAATTTCACAATGGACTTAGTTTTATTAGTTTCTTAGTTAAACTAAGTCTCGGTTCTTTTTAGGGTTCAAATCAAAATATTTTGGGCAAGAATCGATGTACATTTTCATTGATTGCACCGCAAATTACTTGTATAGTCACTACAAATCGTCAGTATGCAATAATCAAAGGTCTAGGGTGCTCTAATGAAAATCAGTCAGAGTAATGGTGCTTCGTGCGATTTAGGTACGATTTGGGGGTGATGAACGACTGCGACCGACTCCCCCTCTTTTTATACTAGGGTTTCCTTCAGTCGTGCGACTGAGCCCAGTCGCATAGTTGATTCGTGCGATTGAAGATCAGTCGTGCGACTAGAAGTCAGTCGTGCGACTGTGTCATTCGGTCACCTTCATCCATGCGATTGGCTTATTTTAGTCATCCAATCGTGTAATTTTATTCATGATTAAGGTCCAATCGCACGTATGTCCCATACGTGTGGGTTAATCGTGCAATTGGGCTCATTCATATCCTGCAATCGTACGACTGGTCCATACTCATGGTCTAGTCATGCGAATGGATCATACTCATGATTTTAAATTTATGACCATTTGACATATTACACCTTTTAACTTATTGATTAAACATTATGAGAATTCGATCATCTCAGACATGATCATTTTAATTTTGAAAACTTTTGATCACCTCAGTCGTGATCCTTTTAAACAAAGCACACACTTTGTCACCTCAGACGTGACCAATTTCACATTTGAAAACTTGTGTGGTCACCTCAGACGTGACCTTTTTAGGTGATTAAACCCCAGATTGAATTCCATGGCATAGTCTGATATTTAACAAACTAAATTGACGAAATTTAAACAAAATAAAAGAACTAAAACTGAAATACAAAACCAAAATTTGTTTTTGTGGTTTTGTGTGAGGTGGAAATTCTAAGATGGAAATTTAAAAGATTCATTTCTGAAAGGGCAGCTTCAATTCATATTGACCATAAGTGAACTGATTCAGTTTGGAATCATACAAGTACGTCAAATCATTCGGGACATCTTATCAAAACCTTTTGATGCTCTATCCTTGTTTTTCAACTACAGTCGTTAGCAAGTTTAGGAAGTCATACTAGTACCATTAGATCCCCATATTGATTTGGACTTTCAAGAATTGTAGCCACGATGATTGTCAGTATCTTGTCCTCTTAAATCCATACACAGACTTTTGACACAGATTGGTGATAGTTTAAGGTTTAATTATTTCAAACAAGATTTTGTGGATCCCACACTTATATGGTAATCAACATTCCTCAGGAGATTTTTGAGCGGTCTCAGGGTAGTATTCAAGAAGAAACTATTCTTAGAGCTTTCAAAGAGAAGCCAAGCCTCAGGTCAGTGCCACCGCACAGCAGAGAGGCGGCAAACAACAATGAATTCTAGAATATATAGGTTATGCTTATCCTCAGGTCAGTGCCACCGCACAACAGAGAGGCACATAACCTATCTTCTTGTTTGAGCACTTTTATTCTTTTTGCACAGATCTCACCAACAACATAGGTTATTAGTTTGATTGCTTTTGCATTTTTTTCATCATGTGCTTTTGCTCATATTTTGGTCATACTCACACATTTACGGCATTTATTCTGCTCGTCACCCCTTATTGGAATTTTGTTGATTGTCGTAACCAGGGATAAGATGATAACCCACAGCTTGTTGAACAACTTACTTTGTTCTTGAGATCACCAACAATGTCTAATCATCTATTGTGTTGAATATACCGACATATCATCTGTGGTCTAGCAACTTCTAGGTCTACTTTCTTTGTGTTACCTTAGTAGTAACCAGTTTTACTATCATTTTTCCTTTTATATTGCTCAGACTACACAGACTTATACTTTGAACTTCGCATCTAATTCAATTTAATCTTTTAAAAGTCCCAAATGAGTTGTTCCTGTGTACTATCATTTTCCAAAGTTATTGAATCGGTATCACAAATACGATCTGATTTCTATCAGCTAGCCTCTCCTTCTCCCTCATTTTTTTAATGTTGTTAACTAAACCTATTCTCTCCTTAAAATTCTAAAACCATAAACGATTTGTGTTTTTAAGATTTTAATAGGCGAAGAAATAACATCAATTTATTAAAACATAAAATAAAATAAATAAATAAAGAAAATAAAATTAAAAGAAAAATGGACTATATGCATCGGACTAAACATGGTCATCTTCTGGAATTACATCACTTTTCTTCTTAATGTCGTTGACCTCTAACAAATATAGAAAACATGGTTTATTAAAAGCCTTTGTATAGAGGCAGCGCGTTGAAAATCAGTATTTATTTTACCACATCGATTAGGTTCTTTTCAAAACAATCACGTATAAAGTGATATTTTATGCCGATGTGTTTGGTCTTAGGATGTTGTAGCGGATTTTTAGTTACTGCAATTGCAGCAGAGTTATCAACAAAAATAGGAGTAGAAGAGAATTGCAAACCGTAGTCCCGCATTTGCTATTGTATCCATATGATTTGTGAACAGCAACTTGCGGCAACAACGTATTCGGCTTCGCAGCTTGACAAAGCAACCGATGTCTGCTTCTTACACTGCCACGTCACTAATCTCCTCCCAAAGAATTGACATCCTGCTGATGTAGACTTGTAGTTCATCTTGCAGCCATCGTAATCCGAGTCACTATACGCTGTAAGCTCAAAGTCATCGTCATGAGGATACCACAACCCAAGTGTTGGAGTACCCTTTAGATAACGGAATATCCTTTTGACCCCTATCAGATGGTTAACTTTTGGTTTTGCCTGATATCTTGAACATAGACATGTCGCATACATGATATCAGGTCTTGAGGCAGTGAGGTACATGAGAGATCCAATCATTCCTCGGTACATGGTGGCATCGACCAGATCACCATTCTCGTCGGGTGCTACATCATGGTTTATAGCAAGTGGAGTCCTAGCTGCGGAAGCATTCTCCATGTCAAACCGACTGAGAATATCTCCTACATACTTGGTCTGATGTAGGAATATTCCCTTTGGTGTTTGATCCACCCATAACCCGAGAAAGAACTTCATCTCTCCCATGGCACTCATCTCAAACTCAGCCTTCATTACTGCTTCAAACTCTTTACATAATTCTTTGTTCTTTGACCCGAAGATTATGTCATCAACATAGATTTGAACAAGCAGTAAATCACCATCTTTCTCTTTGATAAAAAGTATGCAATCAATAACACCTCTACGAAAGCCGTGTTTCACAAGGTGAGTCGAGAGTTTCTCATACCAGGCCCTTGGGGCTTGATGAAGCCCGTATAAAGCCTTGTTGAGTTTGTAAACTATGTCCCGATGATATGGATCCTCAAATCCCTTGGGTTGACTGACGTACACTGTCCCTCGGATTTCACCATGAAGGAATGCACTCTTCACATCCAGTTGATAAACTTTAATCTTCATATACGATGCATAGGCAAGGAAGATGCGGATGGCTTCCATTCTTGCCACGGGTGCAAACACTTCAT
This sequence comes from Flaveria ramosissima, assembly GCA_025215565.1. NCBI lineage: Eukaryota > Viridiplantae > Streptophyta > Magnoliopsida > Asterales > Asteraceae > Flaveria > Flaveria ramosissima. The sequence goes on along the minus strand of CM046038.1, from coordinate 9,570,148 downwards.
TGTAATCTATTCCCTCGACTTGTCGAAATCCTTGAACTACAAGTCGAGCCTTGTTCCTGATGATGACGCCTTGGTCATCTTTCTTGCATTTCAAGACCCATTTGGTGCCAATGACCTTAGCACCTTTAGGTCTATCCACCAGAGTCAATACACCTAACTCTTTGAACTGAAGAAGTTCTTCTTGCATGGCACTCACCCATGCCTCATCATTCAAGGCTTCACTGACGTATTTTGGCTCAACTGAGACACAAAACAACGATAAGCACCGTCGGGAAGGTATCCTTTTTCCATTACCGATGCATAATCAGCTGATAGGTGATTTCTTGTCTGCACTCCTAATCTGACATCCCCAATGACATTGTCCTGGGGATGACAGACATTTAAGCGTGATCCAGGAGTAGTGGGAACAACTACCTCAGAGTCAAGATTATGAACATTTGGTTCTGTATCTGAGGCAGTAGGAGTTTGAGGTTCCGAAGACGTAGAGGCATCAATGTCAGATGCTTGTGGACTTGCAGGAATGGGAACCTGTTCCTCCTGATTGTTCTGGTCATTCTCCACAGCTTCATCTTCTGAGGACGAGTCACTTACTTCGAGTGCTCCCCTTGAGTGGTGAGATGAGTCACCTTGTGAACCAGATGATGTTGAATCTTGTGACAGTGTGTTCAAGACATCATACATCATCTTGGTTGCTAACTCTTCGTCAAAAGTGGAGAGAGGTATGTTGAAGGACTTGAAGAATCCATCATAGTCGAAAAAGAAGGCGGGTCCTTTTCCAGCAGGTGGGGTGGTGTATCTTTGAACGTCCACATTACACCACACTTCTACTAGACCCGTTGAGTTGTTGTAAACTCTCTTACTCGGTATGTTGTATCCAAGAAAGATACCTTCTTCAGCCTTCTCACTGAATTTTCCCTCCTGAGTCTTCTTCAATAGGGTGCACGGTGCGCCAAATTGTTCAAGATACTCTAGATTAGGTTTATGTCGTTGTAGTAACTCGTAACATGTCTTGACATGGCGTTTAACTACCAGAACTCGATTTAACATGAAACACGCATTTGCCACTGCCTCATTCCAGAATTGGATAGGCAGTTTCGAGTCCGCTAGCATTGTCCGTGCTGTCTCTATCAAGCTGTGATTCTTTCTTTCACCAACGCCATTCATCTGAGGTGTGTAGGCAGAGGTGAACTGGGGCACAATTCCTTTTTCCTTGCAGTAAGCCTCCATCCACTGATTCTTGAACTCGGTTCCGTTGTCTGAGCGTACCTGTCTTACTATTGGACCAAAAGAACCAATGAGCCAGATCAGAAAAACCTTTAAGTCCTACAGACATCATAACAACTGAAGTGGTCTACAACAGCTGAAGACAAAGTCTGAAGATAAAGTTTGAAGACAAAGTCTGAAGACAACAGTTGAAGACAATGTCTGAAGACAAAGTCTGAAGATAAAGTCTGAAGACAACAGTTGAAGACAATGTCTGAAGACAAAGTCTGAAGACAACTGCTGAAGACAAAGTCTGAAGACCAAGTTCTCAGAAGTTGTCACAACAGCTGAAGTAGTTCTTTTCAGTAGTTGTGATGGTTTACTTTTCAGTAGTTTGTAATCAGTAGTTTTATTTTATGTAAAACATCTGAAGTTCTTAAACTTCAGATGTTATAACTTCAGTAGTTGTAATAGTCGCTTGTACTTAGCTTTTTGTTAAGGTGTCCTTAGTAGTTGTGGACATCTTCAGTAGTTTAGTTTACCTTCAGTTGTTTGTATAAATCAGTTAGATGTCACTATCAAAAAGGAATGTCACTATCAAGTGACATCAACTGACATCACATTCCTTTAAAAAAAGAATGTTGACCTAATTGTTTTGTAACCCGAAGCTTTTGCGTGAATGAAAATATTCTATTTGCAGAAAACTCTCTCTCTATAATCGTCACTGTTTGATTGAATATTCATACTATTCTTGTTTAAATTTTGTCTAATTCTTGTTATATTCCGCTGCAAATCTTAATCTAATTGATCAAACTAGATCCGATCCTTTCAAATGGTATAAGAGCTGGTTAATCATTGATCGACTTAACAATTGATCAGTGAAACTGCTCTTTTGATATCTAAGTTTGATCGAATTAGCAAATTTGCAAGAATTGGTTATAGAGTTTGATTTTCTATTGCTTCTGGTGAATTAATTTAAGATTCGTTTTATTTCAAACTGAGTTGTTGAGTTTTTGAGCTAGATTTGTTAAAAATTTCATTGACCTTATTTGAATCGGTGATAATGACTACTTCAATCAATGATCCTCATAATATTGGCTCCTCAACAAAGCCTCCGATGCTTGTTAGGAGTGGGTATAACATATGGCAACGCCGAATGCTCCATCACCTGTTTGTTAATAGTTCAGGTTGTTGGAAGTCTGTGGTTCATGGACCATATAAGCCTATGATGAGTAATCCGGAAACCAATGAGATGGTTCCGAAGAAGAAAGAGCAATACTCAGATGAAGATTTGAAACTGTTTGAAATTGATGCTAAAGCCCATGGAATTATGGCCATGGCACTGCCTAATGAAATCTATTCTGGACTTATGCATCATGAAACTGCTCATGATCTCTGGGTTGCTCTGAAAGAACAATTTGGAGGAACTGATGAGGTCTTAGCAAACAATAGAGAGATCCTTGCCCAGCAATATGAGACATTCTCTCATAGAAAGGGTGAGTCACTGACTCAACAGTTTGAGCGATTTTCCTGTTTGATATCTGAGCTGAAAATGGTTCAACATGAATATACAAACAGTCAGATGAACAACAGATTCCTCAGATCCCTGCCTGAGAGATGGGACACATATACTATTGTCCTACGCTCCAGTGCAAATCTAGACAATCTATCTCTTACCCAACTTCATGGGAAACTATTAACATTTGAAAGAGAGATACAGAAAAGGAAACTGGCTTCATCTGGGAAGCTCACTGATGATTTTGTACCAGGGAATACTGCTCTGGTTGGTCATGAGTCAGAATATGCTGCATCAGAAAGTTCTTATGATGAGCATATAGATTTCTCTTCAAACAGTGGAGATCATGCTTTTGTTGGTGTTGATAGTAATTCAGGGTGTAGTATTGATAATTTGTGCTTTTTAATGGATGATTTGAAAGGAATTGCTGATGATGATCTAGAAGAAATGGATATTTTGAGCCAAATGGCATTAATCAATATCAGATCTCAAAAATTTTACAAAAGGACAGGTAGAAAATTCCCTGGTCTCTCTGGAAAAACCAAAGTTGGTTTTGACAAGAGCAAGTTGAGGTGTCACGAGTGCCATAGACTTGGACATTTTGCAAGAGAGTATAGATCATCTGGATCTAACTCTTCGGCACCCTTTGTGACTTTTCCAAGCAATAGCTCACAGAACAAAGGGCAACACTCTACCAGTTCTGATCATCATTCATAAATTCAATCATCTCCTGCATTTTTTGTCCCTCAAGGTCCAATGCCATATCCTTATCCATGTTTTTACATGCCTCAGTCTAGTCAGGTTCCAGTACCCATAGCTCAACAACCACATGCTCTACCTGATCCTCAACCATCTTAATCAAATCAACAATCTCAATCTCAATCACATCAAAGCTTTTTCAAAACCTGAGGTTGTTGACTGGAGTAGCTTACCAGATGATATTTCTGGTTATTCTGAACAATTGTTCTTTGGTGCTGGTCATCATGGTGGTGAAAATCCTTTTGGAAATCTTGCTCTTATGGCCCTGGATTCTACTGATGGTTCCTGCTCAAATACTTCATCATCACAGGTACCACAGGTATCTTCTGAGGCTAAGGCCAAGTTGTGTTCTGAGTCATGCATAGCTGCTTTTGTCTCAATTAGGGAAGCAAATGTAGCCTTAATTAATCAAAATCTTGACCTAGAGAAAGTGATTTCCAAAAGAAAAGCTGAGTTTGAGTCTGTCTTAAAAGAAAAAGATGAGGAGATTTACAAATTAAAATGCCAAATTACTGATGAAAAGGCAAAGTTAGAGGTCATTTTAGAGAATCATAAGAATCTCAAAGAAACACTTGCAGCTACTCAAGTAAATTGTGAACGTTGGGTAACATCCTGCAAGGGGTTTGAAATGCTTCTCAGCAAGCAAACAGCTTCAAATGTGAAGTTTGGGATTGGGTATAATCACACTATACCTCCTACAGATTTTACTCCCAAGCTAGAAGTAAAATCTGAAGGTGAAAGCAATTCCCAAACCACATCATCATGTGTCTCATCCTCAAGTGATAATTCAAAATCAGAGGATGAAGTCAGTAGTAGTACCTCAGCTAATCAATCTGCTGATGGTCTCACTGCTGCTAAACACATGATTAAAGAAAAACTGAGCAATTCAGGTGTTGTCCCACAAAGTATTCAAAGTACTAAAGGGCAATTCACAACACCTGAACAACATTTCAAACCAAATGAAAACAAACATGGTTTGACAACTGCTGAAGAGTCTATCAGGAAATCCAAAAGTACTGATAGAAAACTTCTGAAGAACAAATCTTCAGTTGTTACAAATCCTTCAGTACTTACCATAAGTATTGAGAGGAAGAAAGTACTGAAGAACACACCTTTAGTAGTTTCATCTTCTTCAGCAGTTGATCAACAAAAGATGAAGAAAAAGCCATGTGAAATATGTGGTCTATTTAATCATCTCACTGATGAATGTTGGTATAACAAGGGTTCAAAATTCAACAAAGATAAAATCATTAAAAAGAAAATTAATAAAATGAAAGATGAATTTAAAACCAAGTTTGTACCACAAACATCTCAATCTTATAGCCCAAAGTTTTTACAAAAATCTAAAAAGAAGGAAGAGGTTTATCATAAAACAGCTGAACATATTCCTCATGGAATATCAAAACACCAGACTAAGTCTGTGTTTTTCAAAAAGGAGGATATGGTGAGTCACAAGAACAAATCAAAAACAAGTACTGATGTGTCAGCTGAACTGAAAGCTTTGACAACCAATCAGACACAACTTGTTATGATGGTTCAACATCTGTTGGGGAGAGTTAACCAATTAGATGTATCTGTGATTAAACCACTGAAAAAGGAAAACTAAGCCAAAATCAAAGGAATTCTTTTCAGCACCATCTCCACCTTCAAAGGCTGTTAATCATGACAAATCTGTTAGTATAAAATCTATTGATGAGAACAGACCCAAAACCAAAATGGTTTGGGTCTCAAAAGCTAACTAATTTCTTGTGACAAATGCAGGGTTCTTCAGCATGCCAAAGAAGCATCTGGTATGTGGACAGTGGAGGATCTATGCATATGACAGGGAGCAGTTCTCTTCTTCATGACTACTCTCAAGGAAAGAAGGGATTTGTTTCTTTTGGTAATGATGCTAATGGTTACATCATCGGCAAAGGCTTTGTGTCAAATGGTGAGATAAGATTTGATGATGTTAACCATGTGGAGAATCTCAAATACAACTTGTTGAGTGTCAGTCAAATGTGTGATAAAGGGCATGTTGCACTTTTCACCAGCCAGAACTGTCGGATTCTGTCTTCCAAAGTTCTGAGAATGATTGACAAGATATTGGATGAATATACTCTCCTGAAGGCCAACAGGATTGGAAGAGTATATGCCTTAGATTTATCAAAGAAAATTGATCTAAAAGGCCATCCATGTCTGTTCTCCAAGGCCTCTCCTCATGAATCTGAACTATGGCACAGAAGGCTTGGTCATGTGAATCTTAAAAACATGAACCAGCTTATTCATCATAGTTTAATGAGAGGTCTACCATTAAAGGAGTTCAAATGTGATGACAACTGTTCTGCTTGTTTAAAAGGAAAGCAACACAAAGTATCATTCCCTCCAATAGAAGAACCAAAGTTCACTGCCTGCTTGCAATTACTGCATATGGATCTTTTTGGTCCAGTAAGAGTGATGAGCATGGCAAAGAAAAAATACTGTATGGTAATTGTGGATGATTATTCCAGATTTGTATGGACATTCTTCTTACATTCAAAAGATGAGGCTGCTCAAATCATCATCTACTTTGTGTTGTATGTGGAAAAGAAGTACTCCCTTCCAGTCAAATGTGTGAGAAGTGATAATGGCACAGAATTTAGAAACCACACCCTTGATGAATTCTATTTATCTAAGGGAATCAAGAGGTAGTATAGCATTCAAAGAACTCCTGAACAAAATGGAGTGGTGGAGAGAAAGAACAGGACCCTTATTGAAGCCGCAAGGACAATGTTGGCTGATTCTGGTTTGCCACTAACCTTTTAGGCTGAAGCTGTCAACACAGCTTGCTATGTGCAAAATAGAGTGTTAGTAAATCAGAGGTTGATGAAGACTCCTTATGAGTTGTTACATCATTTGGCCCCTCTGATTTCATTCTTTAGAGCATTTGGGTGTCCCTGTTATATTCTTAACACAAAGAATCCACTTCAGAAGTTTGAATCAAAGGTGGATGCAGGGTACTTTGTTGGATATTCATCTACTTGCAAGGCATACAGAGTTTTTAATTGCAGAACAAAGATAGTTGAAGAAACCTTGCATGTAAAGTTTAATGAATCTCCAAAGGACAAAATTCCATAAAACCCTGTGGAGATATTTGATTTGGACATACTGCAATATGTTCCATATCAGTCTCCATCTGTTGCAGATTCTGAGAATCCATCATCTCCATCTTGTGGTATAAATGCAAGTTTTTGTGATCACCTGCCTGTGTCTACTACACTTGATGTTCCTGTAGCTTAAGCAGTTCCATCCACCACAAATGCTGATGAGATCTCTGAATCCTCTACTTTATTTGAATTGCCATCTCATTCTAGGTTTCAAGAGTCTGAATCAACATCTGTTGCTGCTGAATCTCCTACAAACACTTGCACATATATTATTGAGTACCAAGAACTGAAGAATCATCCCATGTCTCAGATCATTGGTGACATCAATGCTGGTGTTTCAACTAGACGTCAACTGTCCAATTTCTGCTTTTATGCACTCTTCATCAGTCAGCAAGAGCCAAAGAACTATCATATTGCATTAAGAGACAATGGATGGGTTGAAGCCATGCAATTTGAGCTTCTTCAGTTTCAAAAGCAGCAAGTGTGGGAACTGGTGCCTCTACCCCAAGGTAAGTGTGCAATAGGAACTAAATGGGTGTTTAGGAATAAAACTGATGAAAAAGGTCAAATTGTCAAGAACAAGGCCAGACTGGTTGTACAGGGGTTTTCACAAGAAGAAGGTATTGATTATGATGAAACCTTTGCCCCTGTAGCCAGACTGGAGGCAATCAGATTGTTCTTAGCTTATGCTGCTTTCCATAATCTTAAAGTTTTTCAAATGGATGTCAAAAGTGCATTTTTATATGGTAAAATAAAAGAAGAAGTTTATGTGTGTCAACCACCAGGTTTTGAAGATCATAAACATCCAGATTGGGTGTATAACCTTGATAAAGCTCTTTATGGGTTAAAACAAGCTCCTAGAGCCTGGTATGATACACTATCTAACTTTCTTCTTCAAAATAATTTCACTAGAGGCTCCATAGATAAAACTTTGTTCATTAAGAAAGTAGGCATGCATAAGCTCTTTGTTCAAATTTATGTAGATGATATTATTTTTGCATCTTCTGATCCACAGTTGTGTGATGCCTTTACTAAGTTGATGCAACAAAAGTTTGAAATGAGTGCCATGGGAGAATTACAGTTCTTTCTGGGTTTGCAAATCAAACAAATGGCTTATGGAACTTTCATTCATCAGTCAAAATATACAAAAGATTTGTTGAAAAAGTTTGATTTACAAAATTGTAAGCCTTGTTCTACTCCCATGTGTAGCACCACACAACTGGATGCTGATCAGAAAGGTAAAGCAGTTGATGAAACTCTTTACAGATGTATGATTGATTCCTTGATGTACCTTACAGCTTCTAGACCAGATATTATGTTTGCAACTTGTGTCTGTGCTAGATTTCAGGCTGCACCAAAAGAATCCCATATGATTGCAGTCAAAAGGATCTTTAGATACTTGCAAGGAACTCAATCTCTAGGACTTTGGTATTCCACTGGGCACTCTTGCAAATTAGTTGCTTTCTCTGATAGTGACTATGCAAGGTGTAAATTAACCAGAAAATCAACCTCTGGTGGATGCCAATTTCTAGGCAATTGTTTAGTTTCTTGGCAGAGTAAGAAACAAACTTCAGTTGCTACATCCACTGCTGAAACAGAGTACAATGCTGCTGCAAGTTGTACATCTCAGGTACTCTGGCTTCAAAATTAGTTACTGGATTATGACATTACAAAGACTAAGACTCCTTTACTGATGGACAGTGCTTCAGCTCTTTGTATTGTTAAGAATCCTGTCCAAACATTCTAGGACCAAACATATTGAGATCAGACATCATTTTATCAGGGTGTGTTATGAAAAAGGTCTGATTGATCCAAAGTTTGTTCCTAGTGCTGATGAGCTTGCAGATATATTTAATAAGCCTTTGGACAGTGCAACTTTCTAAAATCTTGTGCTAAGGCTTGGTATGCTGCAGCTAGAATGATTTTACAACTACTGATGCTCTCAGTTAACAAGTACTGATGAGCATTAGTATACAACTGTCAAAAATAAGTACTGATAAGTTATTTTATCTTCAGCAGTTTTAATAACTACTGAAGACTAAATTACTTAAAAGTACTAAAGTACTTTATTTGTTAAAAAATACTGATGTAGTTACAACTACTGATGTCTGTTCTAATAGATAAGTACTGATGACCAATGAAACAACTGAGATCTGTGAATTGACGACAACAACTGATGAGAAATTTTACTCTTCAATTGTTTTTAAACGTCTGCTGTTTCATTTTAAAACAACTGAAGCCAAAACCAAGTCTTCAGTAGTTTCAAACTACTGATGATAACACCAAGTCTTCAGTTGTTTACAACATCTGAAAGTTAAAACCATGTCTTCAGTTGTTTTCTAACAACTGATGACTCACACCAAAACTTTCAGTTGTTTTCTTTAAGCCACTTCATAACCTATAAATACCTAACCCTAACTTCAAACTTTTCATAAGTCGTTTTCCGAACCTTCATCTTCCATTAATGACGACCATGCAAATCAAACCATGACACAACTGTGTTGCCCACCTCACAAAATCAGCCTTTTGGACTAAGTTTGATGCCGCCACTGATCTGATGGTTGATTCCCAGTATCAAACTGCTTTTCTTCTGAATCCAACCATCTATCCGGATGCCCTTTGCCAATTCTGGACAAATGTCACTGTCCATACTGGTGAGAATGATGACTCGATCACTCTCAAGTCGTTTGTAAACCAGAAAAAGGTGGTCATCACTCCTGATATCATTCGCCAAACCCTAGATCTGAATGATGCCACCTTTGTCACCAAATACCCGAAAGGCACTATTGATCTATCATTCATCAACCATGGGTATGAGGGCGACCTAAGTGCTACCACCATTATGAAGAAGCACTTCCATGATGCTGAACGCCTAATCTTTCATATGATCAATGTCTGCCTTGCCCCCAAAACTTCTTCATGGAATCAAATGTCATCCAGGTGGCAGCAGGTATTGTATTCTATTCTTAAACACCAAAGCTTAAATTTTTCTGAAATTATATTTTTGGAATTAAAAGATCTGGCAATGAAACTTGTGGCTAACAGATGGATATTATATCCAAGGTTTCTTATGGCTATAATCATTAATCAATTAAAATCTGATGGCCTTGTTGGCCTTGGAGTCCCTGCTATGGTAGTTTTCCCTGAAGTATACTCCAGGCACAACTCTAACCCACAACTCAAAGAGGCTGCCAAACTGCTAAAACCCAAGCAGAGGGAACCCACAGCCTCCACCTCCAGATCCAAAGTCCCCTCCAAACCAAGATCCAAACAAACCAAAAAGGCTACTCAGGGAGTTGAGTCCCCTGATGATGCCCCTGCAACACAAAGGCAGGATGAAACTACTGGCAGTAATCCCCTTGTAGTTTCCAAGACTCTACCAGCTGAAACCGCTCAGGTATCCTCTCAACAGGATCCTGATGCAACCATAAATGGGGAAACCACATTACTGGAATCTATCTCACTTGAGAAGATTGCCATTGAAGAGCACCATTCACCCCAGGTGCAATCTTTTTCACCCCTATCTCCCACTGAAACCACCACTACAAGCCCAACTGCAGTTATTGCATAAGTGCTGACTCAACTACATTCCTCTACCCCTCCCCAGAATCCTATTACCACTGGGAAAACCTCAGCAGTTGAGGCTGATAACCCACAGCACAGGGATTACAAAGTTCAATCTCCCGATGTAGAGGAGGAGATTCGAACATCTGGTGAGGCTACCTCTTCTCCTGTTTCAGCACATGAACATGATGAAGGTGGTATCATCTCTAAGACCTCACCAGAGGCAGGAAGTCCCCAGTTCCAAGAAATAGGGGTACATGTGAATACTGATCTACACTCAGTACATGTTCATCCTGATTTAATCAAGAGGTTAGATGATTCAGCAAAGATTGATGATGACCTGGACTTTTTTTTAATGTTCTAGCCCAAAACACCATTCTTGTGGCTGAGGTATGCAGACTACAAGAACTGCCTACCAAATTGTCTCAAGAATCAAGTCCATCTGCCCAAATTCACCCACAGATGGCAGCTTCTTCTGAAGCTCTCCCAAACACTGAGCCACTCTCAACAACTATGCCACCAGCCTCTGTTTCAGGCACCATTTCTCAGGGACAGAACCCCTCTGAGCAAATGGATGCTGCCTTTCAATCCTCCTTACCTCTCATCACTCCCATCATCACTAACATTGTGCATCAAGCCATTGATGAGAGGCTTTCCTCAAGTATTCAACCCTTAGTTGATGATGCTGTTTCTAAGAGACTTTCTGACATTCAAACCCCTGAACCCAATGCAACCAAAAAGGGGGAGTCTAAGTCAGTGAAAGCAGACAAAAGAAAAAGAGTTGAAGTGGAAGAAGCAAAAGAGAAGAAAGAAAAGGAGATGATCACATACAAAAGAAAGAAGAGTGCTGAACAAACTGAAGATGAGAAAAAGTTAGGAATTGATCAAAGAAGCTAATGAGCAACATAGCATGGATAAGATCATTGATCAACTCTTCAGACAAGGTTTTGACACAGCCAAACTTGACTCTGAAATTAGAAGGCTAGAGATTCAAGAGATTGAGCATAGATAGGCCAGTTGTAATGAGAAAGAAAGGGAAAGGCTGGAAACTATGATAAGATTTATATCAAAGTATTTGGGAAGACCAATCATTGAAGTGAAGTCATGGTCCAGAGACAGTATTTTGGAGATAACCACCAGAATATGTTCTTCTGAAGCATTCAACAAAGGATTGATCATAGAAGCTCTTGATAAAGCTGGTGCTGGGAAAAGGACTGATATGACAAAGTTATCCAAAGCCTCACTCACAACCAAAATGCTAGAACATCCTGTACAATCTCCCTCACCAAAACAACCAACTTCACAACCCTCAAAACCAACTCCTTTACCCAAGAAACCTACTCAAACAACCACCAATGATGCACCCAAGAGGAAGAGAAGGGTGTTGAGGATGGAAGAAGAAGAAAAAAGATGATGAGGATGATAGTCTGCCAATCTCTGTTGTTCTTAAAATAAAGATGCCTGAGCCCAGGAGTCAACCAACAACAATCACACCTGACATCCAAAGGCAAATGCTAAAAGTCAAACTTGAAGAAGAAGAACAGCAAAAACAACATGATGAGCAGCTGTTAAGGATGGTTGATAAAGAGTTTCCTAAGTCTTCATCCATACAAGCTATGAAAAAACATGCTCAGAGGTTGTATGCTCTCAGATTCACATTTCAATATCAGAAAGAGAAAGTGAGAATTTGGCCTGACCCCAGAGTAAATGATAGAATTCATAGAAAGAATATTCCAAGTCGATACAATGGCCAAGTAAAGAAGACTGTAGATGCTGTGATAATGCTGGCCATTGTAGTGTCACCCTGGGAAATCCTTGATGACTTCAAGAGAGCTTACAAGTCTAAGATGACTCCACAAACTTTACTAGAAAACAAAATGGTGAAGAAGGGATTGATCTACAAGAAGCTTGAAGAAATAAGAAGAAATAAGCTCTAGTTGTTACTTGAAGGTACTCATCCTGATGAGTTTGCATACAGAGAAATAACTACTGTGGAGCTAAAGAATGGAAAGAATGTTAAATACTTATCAGAGTATTATGGGCCTGAGTTCTTCTTTGAAAGTGAAGCTGAAGAACTCACAATGGAAGAAAAAGTTGTACTACTTGAGGCCTATGTTAGAGAGTCTTACAGACTCATCATTGGGAAGTAGGTCTCATGAATAGGGTAACAGCTCTGTGTCCAATTCCCCAATATAGAGTTCCCATTCATCCTTTGCCAATCAAATTTTTTGAAACCTCTTCCCTGGCCTGAGCTTATTTTGGTGAGTTCTGAGCTGATCCAGAAAATGTTTCTGCCAATAAGTGGGACTTCAATAATCTTAAAGGTTTTGGCTGCATTGGTTCAGGGGGAGTTTGTTGGACCAAAAGAACCAATGAGCCAGATCAGAAAAACCTTTAAGTCCCACAGACATCATAACAACTGAAGTGGTCTACAACAGCTGAAGACAAAGTTTGAAGATAAAGTCTGAAGACAAAGTCTGAAGATAAAGTCTAAAGACAACAGTTGAAGACAATGTCTGAAGACAAAGTCTGAAGATAAAGTCTGAAGATAAAGTCTGAAGACAACAGTTGAAGACAATGACTGAAGACAAAGTCTGAAGACAACTGCTGAAGACAAAGTCTGAAGACCAAGTTCTCAGAAGTTGTCACAACAGCTGAAGTAGTTCTTTTCAGTAGTTGTGATGGTTTACTTTTCAGTAGTTTGTAATCAGTAGTTTTATTTTATGTAAAACATCTGAAGTTCTTACACTTCAGATGTTATAACTTCAGTAGTTGTAATTGTCGCTTGTACTTAGCTTTTTGTTAAGGTGTCCTCAGTAGTTGTGGACATCTTCAGTAATTTAGTTTACCTTCAGTTGTTTGTATAAATCAGTTAGATGTCACTATCAAGTGACATCAGCTGACATCACATTCCTTTATAAAAGGAATGTTGACCTAATTGTTTTGTAACCCGAAGCTTTTGCGTGAATGAAAATATTCTATTTGCACAAAACTCTCTCTCTCTATAATCGCCACTGTTTGATTGAATATTCATACTATTCTTGTTTAAATTTCGTCTAATTCTTGTTATATTCCGCTGCAAATCTTAATCTAATTGATCAAACTAGATCCGATCCTTTCACTTACCTTCAGCTTGTAGAGAGACTCCAGTGTAGTTACTAATTCCTTGAAAGACTCAAATGTTTCTGATTTGGATTTCTGAAACATTACCCAAGAAAATTTTGAGTAGTCATCAGTAACCACATCGCAGTACAAGTCGCCTGCAATGCTTCTTGTACTGACTGGACCAAACAGATCCATGTGAAGAAGTTCAAGAGGAAGTTCGATGGAATGAACTTTCTTTTCCTTATGAGACTTCTTCGTCTGTTTGCCTTTCTTGCACGCCACACAGAAATCCAAAAGTTGGAAGTTTTTGACATTAACTCCTCTCACTAGATCATTCTGGAACAAGTGATTCATCTTCCGTGGATTAATGTGTCCCATTCTCCGATGCCAGGAGATGGAGTCCTTCTCAGTAGCCTTTGACAAGAAGCACTGAACTTGATGATCCATTGTGGAGACCTTTAAAAGATACAAGACATAAAGGTCATTATATCTTGAGGCAAACATTAAGACTTGGTCCTCCGGGATCACATAGTCCTTTTTCAGGACATAGCACTTCTTGTTATCAAATACTACTTTTAAACCCTTTATCACAAATTTGGGATACAGAAAGTAAGTTATTTTGAAGTTGTTGTACGTAGTTTACCTTGTCAAACTTTACTTTCTGATTTCCCACTTCCCTTTGAGCTGTGATATACCCTCCTTTGTTTCCAGAAAATGAAACATGGCATCCTTTTATTTGTTTGACGTTTGATAAGAGTGCCCAGTTCTCAGTCATGTGCCTGGATGCTCCGCTATCGACAATCCACGTGTTGGTTTCAGCACTATAGCGAACACCCTGCACATTCAGTTGAAAACATTAGTTCAGCTGAGAAACCCAAGCCTTTACTGGCTTGGGTTTCCTAGAGGCATCACACATAATAAATTCAACCCATTGACCTTTAGAGGGTGAGGGAAGCTCAGTTGTCTTCTTGTCCTCATTTTCAAACATTGAGGTTGATTTTTCTTTCCATAAACCAGCTTTATGTAAGGCCTGTTTGTGATAAACAGACGACTGGCTAATGGGTTGAACTTTAGGTTCACTAGCTCTTCTAGGTGGAGTCATTGAGCTCCTCTTATAAGACCTAGGTTTTGGTTCCCGAAGTTCAACTTTCTTCCCAGGTGTCTGATAGTAACGACAGTTAGACGCAATGTGTCCACACTCTTCACAGTTGTAGCATGACCTGCTTTTAACTTTATGATTTAACTGTTTTTGTGGAGATGTGTGTGACACCCGAGTGACATTGTTCAGTTTGGGTTTTGAATCTACTTCTTTAGATGTTTATCTTGTTTAACAAATTTAATTGCTTTAACATTTTTAACATCCTTTCCATTTTGTTTATCTGGACTTTGACATGAAACACGTGATTGGTTAACATTAATGCTCTTTTTAGGTTCAGATTTGACTGTGTTTGAACCAGACTTTATATTAATCTTTTCAAACTCTTTTTCCAGATTAACACAGGGCATTTTACCTTTTGCCTTTGACGTGGCCTCCTTTTGTTTAGTTCCAGATTCATTTAATTTACATGTGGAATCTGGATCACTTACAAGAGGAGTGGATACCACATGATCCTTGATTGGATTGTTGTTGATTGGTTTACTTTTAGTATTCATCAAGGTCTTAGGTGGTGGTGGAACAACTTTATATCCCAATCCCTCCCCATTATTACGCTCTCTCACTAAGTGTTGGACAATATGAGATGAACTTGTCCAACTATGCAGTTTTTGCTTTAATGAATTAACTTCTACTTCTAAAACTGCTTTCTGTTTCTTAGTGTCTTCATGGGAGTTAAGATAGTACCTAATGTCATTAGCTTGGTTAAAGGCTACTACTTCTGTTTCCCTAAGCTGTTTGTTCAATAGGTCTATCTTTTCTTTGTAATTGTGCTCATTTTGTTTTAGAACTCTGTTAGCTTCAATGCACAGTTGCAAGTCCTTTACTAAGCTACATTATGATCTAATAACCTAGAAAATTTTTAAATCTATGCTTTCCCTAAATTTCTTACAATCAGAACAAGCATGATTATTAATGAGTTGGTCAGTAGTACTTACCTGAGGAGGTTCTGATGAATTAGCCATCAAAGCAGAGTCTGGTGTTTCTGGGTCTGGTGATTCTGACGTTGTTGTAGTTGTTCCTTCTTCAGGCATGTAATTGACCACAGTTGCAGTCTCTTCAGTGTTTGACATCGCGAGTTCCACTGCAATATCTCCTTCACTAGCTGAATCGTCATTTAAGTCCTCAACACTAGCAATGTTGGATTCTCCCGGAGAGATAAACCGAAAGCTCCAGTCCTATCCTTCGTCATCATGGGCAGTCAAGGCTTTAGGATCCTTGCTTGACGAAATAGGACTGCTAGTGGGTTTATCCTGACGATTGAAGGATGAGAAAGGATTCCCGTTTCCAGTCTTCTTGGGCTTCACACACTCACGTTTGAAGTGCCCTTTTTCGCCACAGTTGAAACAGGTCACCTTGGTTTTGTCGAAACCAAAGGTAGTGTCCTTAGTTGCAACCAAATTTTGTCCGGTCTTCTTGACAAACTTCTAAGCTCTCCGGACAGCACTTGCTAAGGCCCAAATTATATCCATCCTTTCCTGCTCGATCGCGTCCACTTGCTCGTACTCCTCGTCTGCCAGATGGCAGTTCCCTATTTCCCAGCAATTAGTCCATCATAAGAGTGGACTACAGCTGCTAAGAGATCCATGTGCTCTCTTGCTATTTCTACTGTCATATTACCGAGATTCTCGGTCTTCAGTTTTGTAGCATTTGCTTCAGGTGCAATGTATTGGGTACCACACGACCCTGATGTTTCTGACCCTGAAGTAGAGGCTTGAGAAGGACCAGCTGAACTTGACATAAAAGCCGTCTGAAGTGGTGCTCCAGACGTTTTGGCTTGTGGAGTCGCGTTGTACAGTTCCGGATTCTGATCATAAGAAGACTTTTGGGCTCTGTATTTCATCCTTAATTCTTCCTCTCTCAGCTTCAGAATGAAATCATATATATCTAACTTCGTTAGCATACCATTCTATCTGATATTGGAGACAAAGGAAACCCATCTTTGTGGCAAACCATCAGCGAAGTTTGACACCTTGTCTTCCATAGACGTTGTCACACCATGAGTGTGCAGCTCACTCATCAAGTGGTAGAACCTGTCAATGATGTCATCCAAGCTTTCTTTACCCATCGACGAAAAGTTGTCAAACTCCTTCTTTAAAGCTTTAGCGTTTATGGCCTTTAATGATGCGTTTCCGTCATATCGTTTCTCCAATGCATCCCATTGCTTCTTTGCTTGAGTGTACTCAGAAAATTGATGGAAAATATCCTTCGGAATTGATTGAGTAAACAGAGCATAAACTTTCTTTTCAACATTGTGCTTGACCTTTTGTCCATTAGTCATGCCACCTAGTGTAAGTTTGACTCCATCAGCACCTACTGGCATACTATAACCCGTCACTATTGATTCCCACAGATTGGGATCTACTCCATTTAAGTAGATCTCGAAACGGTGCTTCCATTGTGGGTATTCATCTAACGTGATTAGCTTAGGGGGTTTGTTGTGATTCTCCACTTCATTCTCCAGAAACAGTAGGTTTTGAATCCGTGAATCTCTCCTTGCTGTGAATGCCGAGTATTGGTCCTCCATTACTATCAACTTTAGTCTTTGGAACAAACTGTTTCACTTGTGCGAATGAAGGTGTGCGATTGGACTATTCGTGCGATTGAACAACGCGGATGATTCAATCATGAGACTGAACTAATGTGGATGGCTCAGACGGGCGAATGAGTAAGTGCGGTTGAACAATGCGAATAGACTGCTCAGTCGTACGAATGGAGGTACGAATGAGTCCAATCGTGCGTATGAGGGATGCTTATGTATTCAATCGTGCGATTGAGTCAATCGTGCGACTGAAGCTGCTAGATTTCGAAAATTCGTAGGTTTGAGGTGTTTTGGCCGCAAAAACACGAATTTTCACTAACCCTAATTGCCGTATGCCGGAAAAAACTAAACTTTACGAATAGGAGACGTCTAAGACACCGTTTGACACAAAAAGATTGCGTTTTTAGTGAAAAAACATAATTTTTGTATCAAAAACGATTGAATCACACGTAAATCAAGAGCCAAAGCTCTGATACCACTTGTTAGGATCGTGTATTGAACGAAATACTAACTGATTAACGTGTATACCGAATTAAATAGTGCGGAATCCTATTTGATTGGCGATCCAATCAGTGAGAACGCACGTAGAAACAATTGTAGATTGAATCTAAACATTAAAAGCGATTTGGAATCGATCTAGTGCGATCTATGAACTTGGAACAGGTTCATAGAGGTCTCTGGATGACTAGGGTACGTATGTAGTCGAAATGTGCTGAATTCTTACGTTTTTCCACGAATTAAGTGGTATTTATAGGTTAGGGTTTCTCATTCAGGCGACTGAACCATTAGCATGGTTCAGTCGTGCGATTGAACCATGCGGTTGATCCATTTGCACGAATGAGTGTTCAGTCATGCGACTAATTCAATCTCATGTTACACTCGTGCGACTAATCCAGTCTCCTGGTTCAGTCGTGCGACTGAGTCATTCGCATGAAGTTGTTCATGCTTATGGTCCATTAGCATGGGCCATTCGCATGAGAACTTCATGTTACTAAGTTTGAATATATTTATTAATCATTATATTATTAAGATTCATTCAAACAACCACAAACCTATATAGTCGGTTGAATAAGCGTTAAACTACTAATCAATGAAATAATAAACATTATAAGCACAACCACACATTGTATTTCATTAAGTACCCATTTAATTACATATGTGTAAGACAATAAAGACATATTACATTAAGCTCAGAAACTAGGTACACATGTATCTACAATAACTCAGATGAAGTTGTATATCATTCCCTAGATGTGTTACTATTGAATTGGCTTGGCTCACCCGTTTACGTCATGAGTTGCTTGTTCATTCAATTGAACGTATTCCAATTAAATGTAATAGTCAAACTGCAATTCATATTCTCACGGGCCAGTTTTTCATGAACGAATGAAGCATATAGAAATTAGTTGTCATTTTGTTTTTGAGAAATTACAAGATGGTATTATCCATTTGATTCATACTCCTACTCATAACCAAGTAGCTGACATGTTTACTAAGAGTCTTCCTAGATCACAACACCGGTCTTTGTTATGCAAGTTGGGCTTTCAGATTCACCAACTTGATTATGGGGGGATTAGAACTATCATTGGTGACCATCATTGTTACTTAGTTTTTCTGTTGACTTAACTTATGGTAGTTGGGTTAATTATAGAGTTTGTTTTAGTTTGCAGAGATGTATGTATGTGTGAGTGTCAGGGCCGGTCCCGAGGATTTTAATGCCCTGGACGAGCCGGAAAAAAAGGCCCATGGGCCCTAACGACTTAAATTATATAAACTATATCTTTTTAAATGAAAAGAAATGTTTTAGCAATATCATAGTATTACAATGACATACCGCAATAGTTAACCAATAACTCGTAAATCTCTCCTAGCATTCTTGATAGCAAATTGGTTTATAACAAATTCGTAGTTTATAGTCTCTAATATTTTGCTTTCGATAGCTATTATCGTCAATCCGTTAAGACTTTCTTGGGACACCGTGGATCGTAGGTAAAATTTCAAGTTTGAATAGAACAAAATTTGTGGTATAAATTAATTTGTGGACTTTAATTACAATCAAAATTTAAATATTTTAGTGGACTACTAGTTGAGTAGTTGGGTTAAAAAAATGAGCTCAAAAAATTTGGTTTAAAACATAATTGGGTTAAGTTTTTAGTTGTATTATACCTTATAATTATTTTTTTAATAATTACATATATAATAAATTTGAAAATTTTTTGCCCCCTGAGCGAGTGGGCCCTAGACGGGGTCCACTCCGCCCCTACTCAGGGCCGCCAGTGGTGAGTTTGTATATATATATATATATATATATATATATATATATATATATATATATATATATATATAGATATATCTAGATTATAGATATCATATATATTAGATCTCTATAGAGAATCTCTATCTATATATATATATGTATTATATTATATCTGTATATATATATATATAGACCTCTTTACACACACACACCCACACACACCCCATATCTATATATATATATATATTATATATATATCTCTATATCTCATCTCTCTATATATCTCTCTATCTTTCCATCTCTCTCTAGACATACATATATATATCTATCCCCTATCTATCTATCTATATATCTCCCTATCTATATATATCTATATATATCATCCTCTATCTCTATCTATCTATATCTATATATCTTATATATCTCTCTATATATATATATATATCTTTATATCTCTACTATAATGAATAAAGCATGGGCACATTTGTAATTTCTCTGTCTTTGTTAGACGAGCCTTTCCATTCCCCAGAACCTCTCCCTTCTTCGCCTATGACGATTAATGGCGCTTTCACTGGTGTTCGATTGGAGTGATTGACTCTCACTAACGCCCGACCATCTCAATCGCCAACCGCTTTGATGCCTTTCTTTTCCCTTCTACGGCAAGTAGATCATCGCAAGCCATTTATTGCATCCGATTCAGTGCCCCCTTGTGATATCCGTCACTATCAGGTCCGTCAATTGACTCGAAGCTCGTGAATTCTTTCCGTACATCTTATTTTGCGAAATTAATTTTTTTGCAAATCGAATCTCTTCGTATATCCGTTATGTGTCAACCCTAATATTATAATAATGTCAAATTAGACAAATATTATATAAATAATAACTAATAAAGCTAATCATGACTACTCTAATTAATACTATTATTAGTATTTTTATTACTAATAATGACATTTCTTTTTATTATTATTATTATTATATTATTATTATTATTATTATTATTATTATTATTATTATTATTATTATTATTATTATTATTATTATTATTATTATTATTATTATTATTATTATTATTATTATTATTATTATTATTATTATTATTATTATTATTATTATTATTATTACTATTATTATTATTATTATAATTAATAGTTTAGGGTATAAATTGTAATTTCAATAAACTTATGGGATTAATTAATGGAAAGTTGAAGGTCTAAAATGTAAAATGGTAAAACATATATATGCATATCTGCCGTGATACATCCGAACCCTAGCACCGTCACTCCCGAATCGCGTTAGAGCTCCGGCGACACCCACCACCTGTTCCGATCACTCGCCGACGGCCTTTCAACGTTAGCGTTCCGCTTGCGGTTTTTTTCCGTGATGCATACCGAAGGTACGTGCTCGTTTTTTTCCGTTCCGACTTGTTTCGTTTTGTTGTGTTCGGTGTCGTCTTCTCAGTACGAGTTGTTTTGGTTGGCTTTCGATGATGCTCGGTGGTGGTACGGTGGTGCGCGGCGGTTGTTAGTATGTATATATGTATAGTATGCGTATATGATTGTTGTATGTATATGGTCGCATACATATATATATATATATATATATATATATATAATATATATATATATATATATATATATCTATATATATATATATATATATATATATATATGTGTGTGTGTGTGTGTGTGTGTGTGTTTTATTGTATGGGGGTGCGTTGTATGTATTGTTTGTGTGTGTGCTGCGTGTTGTATATATATAAGTATGTGTGTGTACGTAATGTATGTATGTATGTAATATATATATATTTGGGTGTGTATGTATGGTATGTATGTATGATTTCAAATAATGTGTTTACGTGGGTGTTTGAGAGCAAACACAGCAGCCCAAGGCTGCTGTGTACGTATGTATGCATGTGCTTAGAAGTGTGCGTTGAGAAACTAATTGTATGATCACATGAGTTGAGCAAATGTGTGTGATAAGTGTGTTCAAATGCCTTATGTTCCTGTATGTAAAAGGAAATATATATACATATATATATATATATTGAATCCTATGTGCATATACATTAATAATATAAAATGTGTGAGATAAAATGTATGTTGTATTTATGTTTTAGATGTATGTTTGGGTGTATCAATAGTATGTATGAATGAGTGTCTATATATATAAATGAACCCTGCGTTGTGTATATATATGTATGAATAAATATGTATTTATATACATATGATAAAATGAGTAAAAGTGTATTGTTTTGTTATAAAATGCGTATAACGTACTTTGTGATCGGCGAAATATATATACATATGTATAAAGGTGTACAATAATAAGTGTCTATGAACTAAATATATATAAATAAATACATACTCACACTGGATTACATAAGTAATTATTTTTATGTTTGTTTTGTGTGCGCGTCGCGCGCCTCGTTTTCATTCTAGGGGGAAAAGTATGCTCACCCTTTTTATGCTGTGAACTTATTCTATATTTGGGACTGTTGTGTTTAATGTTCTATAAGTATTTATCTGGTACATGCATGAGTTAGCTTTGTGGTTCTTTATTCACAACTATTTAACTCCGGTGTTTGAGCCGCCGGACAGGTATTGATAGTACTATTGGGCTGACACCCCATCTTTGTTTGTTAGTATACTAGTTGGGACTGACAGTGGCCATGTACGGGCCCTAGGGTGAATGTTCCAACAAGTTCTGTGTGTACGTCGTAGGTTTAGTTGTGATTCTCATGTTTACATGTGATAGTACTTGCTTATAACTGTATGTACTCATGTCCTATCAAACTTTTACATATCATCAAGTTTTGTTTATTATTTTAAACCTGCAAACTCACTAACAATATGTTGACCATTTTGAGCATATCTTTTCAGTTAAGAATAATTGAGGATAGCTAGGGGTGCTGCCTTAACGCGACCTTAGGCTTGCATTATTTAAATTCACTGGAAGTCTTTGACAATTGCATTGATTCTTATTTATGATTCACTTTTTGTTCCCGGGTTGTGGGATTTAAACTTACTTGGTTTGTATGACTATGTTTGTCGTGGTATTGACTAACTGCGACACAAGTCTCCATTTGTGTCGGATGATATCATGACACGTTGACTTTCATCATTTATTGCATCTCTATTAATTAACGATGTGTTATGACGATCCCGTCCGTTACATCCTCGTGTTTCTGCTATAAGCGGGGGTGTGACAGATTGGTATCAGAGCCATTGGTTATACAGAATTAGATGGATCAGTTGACCTAGACTATAACCTAGGAACCTTCATATAGAATGCATCCTAGGGTTTTGGTGTGCATCCGATATTACATGTATGTTCCTCCTATTCTATCTATCTGTTCATTATCTTTTGATTTGCTTCATTTGAGGAAAACTACCTTTTCCTTATAGGATGTCTTCCACTGGACCCTCCGTTCCTGTAGTGCCCCGAGTTCATCTGTCCGACTCTGAGTCAGAACCAGAAGAGGTTCTCTCGGACCATATGCTGACTACGTCATCTGACACAGAGTCCGACCCCGAGGAGTCGGCGAGAGATTCATCTGATGAAGAGGAGATTGGTAACCACGTTGTACTAGGATTGCCTGCCATTCGTGCTACACCACCTGGTCCTGCAGCACCTGAAGCCCCAGCCGCACCAAGTGCTCCTGTTATTCCTGCTGCACCAAACGCTCCTGCCGCCGCAGCTGCTCCTGTGATACCTGTTAGGCCGGCTATTGCAAGGTACGCCCCTGAGGCGGGACCTTGGGTGCCCGGCTACCCCAGAGGACCTTAACAGGAAAACGGCGTAGGACTGGTGCTACTGAGGACGGCTAGAAAGAGAGTGTTTTCGGCCACTCGCATAAGGTTCCGAGTGCCGGCTGATGAGGCTAGTTTGTGGGGTGACCACCCCGACCTGCTCCCGAGCCCTTCTAGCTCCTCTAGCAGTGACGACGAGCAGGATTGATGTCGCATGAGCACTTGTGGAGACTTGAAGATTTAAGAGACTTATTTTAGCATTTCGTATTTCATTTTCAGACATTGTTAGACTATGGGTTTTTGCTACAGGTGTAGTTGACTCGATAATTCTTGCATTTCTGATGGTGCTAACCGATATGACGTCTTTGCTACAGGTGTTGCTCCAGGGACCAAATCTATACGGAATTCTACTTGTCGAGGAGGGGGCAAACCGGACAAGTCATCAAGAAATACTTCCGGAAAGTCTCGCACCACCGGAATGTCTTCCAGTTTCCCTTCCTCGGGTTTCTTTTCTACTACATGTGCTAAGAATGCATAGCATTGCTTCTGCAGGCAACGGCGAGCTTTCATACAAGAGATAATCTTTAGACTTCTTCCTGGTCATTCTCTTTGAATCTTGAGTACATCGCCATTAGGCATAGGGATTCGCACCACTTTCTCTCGGCAAACAATTTCAGCTCCACACTTCGACAACCAATCCATTCCCACTACCACGTCGAAGCTTCCCAATTCAAAAGGTATTAAATCTATGTCAAAGACATGGTCCTCTAATGTAATCATGCACCCTCTAATTATTTCACTAGCTCTCACAAATTTACCATTCGTCATTTCTACCGAATAACTAGTCTCTAAACAACTAGGATTCAAACCAAACAGAGGTGCAAATTCAGAGGACACAAAACTATTGTCTGCCCCGGTATCAAATAATACAGATGCAAAGTGATTATTGAGGAGATACGTACCCGTAACAACGTTCGGGTCCTAACGCGCGTCGTTTGCTCCAATTACAAACGCACGTCCTAGGGCAGCATTCCCTTGATTTCCTTGACCTTGATTGCCAGCTATTGCCATCACTCGGTTTTGGTTATTCCCTTGTTGACCCGGTGCCCGATTCAGTCTGGGGCACACATTCCAATAATGATCGGGGCTTCCACACTCATAGTAAACCCTGACGTTTTCCAGCTGGGTTGATTGCATTAATCGGTGCAACCAGATTGGGCGCCACCCTATAGTCTTTCGCAACATGCCCCGGGCGCCTACAGTTTACGCACGCTCGGCACGACATCGCTTGCGGATGATGAAAATTGCACCTGACACACTTAGGATGTGGCCCAACATATTCTCTCCTACCTTGGCTTACCGCCACAAAGTTTCTCGTCAGTTTTGCCTTTTTATCAAATCTTCCCCCTGCTTGTCTGCTCGACTCCCCAGTATCTTTTCTTTTCTCACTACCTTTACCTAGCACTCCAGTTCTTACCATTTCATCAGTCAGAGTGCCCGCCTTTAAGATTGCACTCTGAATAGTCGGGGGTGTCGTAGCAGTCACCAAACCACGTATTTGAGGTACTAAGCCCCATATGTAACGCTCAATCCGCTTCGATTCAGGTGTCACCAGGTGTGGCACCAACCTTGCCAACTCATGAAATCGGTCGGTGTAAGCAGCATGACCCGACCCTACCATCGAATGATTCCAGAACTCATGTTCCAACTTCTGCATTTCGTTCATTGGACAATATTCTTCAGTTGCCAAAGCTTTGAATTCCGCCCAAGTCATGGCCATTGCTGCCTCCCTACCTCGAGCCTGCACTTGGGTATTCCACCACGTCAATGCTTTTCCCACCAATGAACAAGTAGCATATTTCACCTTCTGATTTTCAGCACAGTTGCTGATGTCCATCACAGATTCCATCTTTTCAATCCAACGGGTCAAGGCAATGGCTCCACCTTTTCCATCAAACTCCTTCGGTTTACAAGTCATGAACTCCTTGTAAGTACAACCAACCCTTCCTCCAATACCATTCCCATTCATGTTACCATTACCGTTCACGTTTTCCATTCCACCTCCTTCCCCATTGTTATCTCCACCCCCGTTTCCATGTCCGTTTTCGTCGTTCTCTCCATGGCCACCATTTTCATCATTATGTTCGTTGTCATCATTACCACCCCCATTATTTTGGTTCATGATGTTGTCTCTCACCTGTGCCACTATGGTCGGGATGAGTGCTGCCAGTTGTTGAGCGATTATGGCGGCTATATCGAGGTTTCCAGCTCCCTGATTATTACCACCCTGTCCACCTTCATTTCCTCCTGCAGGAGCTTCACCCCTACCTCCTGCACCTCTTCCTCTACCTCTGCCTCTTGGAGCAGCACCACCACGACTAACACTACGGGTAATCCTTCTGGGCGGCATCTTTCTAATCAACATAAACAATATATAAGTTTCAGCAATATCAAATGTCAAGAAGAATGATGAAATGTTTCGAATGTGCATAGACTATCGCGAGTTGAATAAGTTGAATGTGAAAAATCGATATCCACTTCCCAGGATCGATGATCTATTTGATCAATTACAGTGAGCTTCGTACTTCTCTAAGATTGATCTTCGTTTGGGTTATCATCAACTGCGGGTTCATGAGGAGGATATACCAAAAACAACGTTTAGAACTCGATATGGACATTACGAGTTCTTAGTCATGCCGTTTAGGCTGACCAACGTTCCAGCAGTGTTCATGGATCTAATGAACCGGGTCTGCAAACCTTATCTGGATAAGTTTGTAATCGTGTTTATAGATGATATTCTCATCTATTCTAGATCGAAGGAAGACCATGAACAACACCTCTGAGGGATTCTCAAATTATTAATGGAAGAAAAACTTTACGCCAAGTTTTCGAAGTGTGAATTTTGGTTGCGGGAAGTGAAGTTTTAGGACACGTGGTTAATGACAAAGGAATCCACGTTGATCCCGGAAAGATCGAAGCAGTTAAAAGTGGGACGCTCCTAAGACGCCTTCAGAGATACGACAGTTTTTAGGGTTGGCTGGTTACTATCGACGATTCATTGCAAACTTCTCTAAGATCGCTTAGCCGTTGACGATGTTAACATAGAAGGATAAGAAGTTCGATTGGGGACATAAGCAAGAAGAGGCATTTCAGACGTTGAAGGAAAGGTTATGTAATGCAC
Organism: Flaveria ramosissima; assembly: GCA_025215565.1. Lineage (NCBI taxonomy): Eukaryota > Viridiplantae > Streptophyta > Magnoliopsida > Asterales > Asteraceae > Flaveria > Flaveria ramosissima. The sequence continues at coordinate 9,543,994 of CM046038.1, read as the reverse complement.
CGATATTAACCCTCCCTGATGGGTCAAACGATTTTGTGGTGTTCTGCGATGCATCACATCAAGGCCTAGGTTGTGTACTCATGCAAAAGGATAAGGTGATTGCTTACGCCTCACGTCAACTTAAGGTTCACGAAAAGAATTATACGACACACAACCTAGAATTAGGCGCAGTGGTATTTGCACTTAAGATATGGAGACATTATCTATATGGGACTAAGTGTGTTATCTACACTGATCACAAAAGTCTTCAACACATTTTTGATCAAAAGGAACTGAATATGCGCCAAAGACGATGGGTGGAACTTCTAAGTGATTACGACTGCGAGATTCGATATCATCCTGGAAAGGCAAACGTAGTAGCTGATGCCTTGAGTAGGAAGGAACGTGTTAAACCCCTACACGCGCGAGCGTTGGGAATGACTATCCAGTCGAATCTGAAAACACAAATTCACTTTATGTTCACTTGTTCCCGGGTTGTGGGATTTATACTTGGTTTGTATGACTATGTTTGTCATGGTATTGACTAACTGCGACACAAGTCTCCATTTGTGTCCGGTGACGTCATGACACGTTGACTTTCATCATTTATTGCATCTTTATTAATTAACAATGTGTTATGACGATCCCGTCCGTTACATCCTCGTGTTTCCGCTATAAGCGGGGGTGTGACACCCCTATAACCGATGGTGATTCCCTTCATATGCTTAGAGCAACACACATCCTTTAGTTGACTGAATCATGTCATTTCATCCCCAAGTCATCTGTTCATTGTGTGATTAGCGTCGGTGCTGCTTCTAATGCGGTGATTGTAAGGTATTTGGTGAAGATTACGACGGAATTTGTTCTTAGAAGTGAGAATTGGTCGGTGAGGAAGGCTGCAGCAGTGGTGCTGGAGAAGCTGGCGGTTGTGGAGGCGGATTTGTTGCCGGAATTTAAGGCTTCGTGTTTGAAGACATTTGAGGCAAAGAAATTTGATAAGGTATAATTTCTAATCAGTGAATTAGTTTCTTAGTTGTAATCGTGTGTGTTTAAAATTTTACATGAAGTTTTTGAATGAATTTTGAGGTGAAAAGTGTAAGGGAGACGATGAACCATATTCATTTACGGGATTCATCAAGGTTGGTTTTACTAGATTGTTTCCCTAATTGGATGAGTTGCAATTGGATATTTTACACAACTCCATTGATCAAACTTTTTTGTTATTTCAATGCTTAATTACGTAGTTAGGTTACAAATTTTCTATGGCATTTATGTGCAGTTGAAGTCAATTTGATTTGTTTTATCATTCATTCATTTCTCTAATTTCATGATTCATTATGCCAGTAGTTTCGTTGATGCTTCATTGTTGTAATAAATTGAGAGTTCTGTTTTTTATTATGTGTATATAGACAAACAGATGGAGAAGACAACGTATCATTAGAGCTTACAGAAGACAAATTGAGCTGCTGGGGCATAGTTCGCTTGATCCTCTTCTAAACCCACATGGATTTTTCAGAATCTCTATCTTTTTCATTCTTAGCTTACAAGAAAACACACACTTTCAATTGTAAGTCTTTAATATTTGTTTTTTAGGTTTTGCTTTTTTTCAACATATGATTCAGCGGCTATTCTCAATTGCTTTATGGTATGTCGTGTTTATTTTACATATTTGTGATGGGTTTTGATGAAAATTTGAGTATTCTTGATTGATTCTCAAGATGTTAATTGTGGACTCGTATGATTGACTTTGTTAGACACTAATTTTGCACGCCCTCTTAATGATCCAACTTAATTAGGCCATGATGATTATTAGCTTTGTGTTTTTATTCTATAATTGTTGTTTACATGACCCTATTTGTGCATATAGTTTTTAGTTAGTGTGTTGGCTTCTATATTATGTTGGTGTAGCTTTGTTGTTGTAATCTATCTCACCTAAAGATTATGAGTTTTCTATTAGCTATATCTTATGTTATGTGCCATCTTTAGAGGTGTTTGACCTATAATTAACATAGTTCTTGATATCAGCATAGGTACCTAAACGTGTTACTAATCAAACATGCTCACTAATTGCAAATACAATGACACTATTTTACAACAGATCATGCTAGAAAATTAGGAGTTAAGGTCGCAAAAACTAAAAAAAGAAGTCTACTTTTGGGTGCGCATCTAACAGGTAGCAGGTAAATATCTACAATTGTTATTAGCTTTGTACTCATTTGTATTTGTTTTCTTATTTCATTTTAGGTTCACTAATCATATATTTATGAATGTTATATTTATCTACGAAACGTATGACCTGCTTATGCTTTCTTGCATTCCTGGATTTCATTCATTACATGTGAGGCTTTAGTGCAACCAAACATAGTTTTAGTAGTGTTCGAAACCTATTTGTTTTTTTATTGTTTTTTAGTTTCTTTGTTCTTTATTAATAGAACATATGACCTATGTATGAGGCTTTAGTTCAGCCGAACATAGTTGAAGTAGTGCCCAAAACCTATTTAAGTCTTTTTGTGTTTTTTTCCTTTGTTATTTATTAATCTTTTGGAAATTGAATTCACTTGATGTTATTTAGGCGCAAGTTACATTGACATTTGTTTTTTCTTAAAGTCTGTTCTCAAAGCGCTTTTGGATGATTTTAACATCCTCTACTTCACTGGTTTTAGAATTGATAACACATATTGCAGGAGTAGTAGATGATTGTTAGGGTTTGGGTTTGGTTTTGTGGTTTATGATGTTGATTTTGCAATTGTTAAAACCTAATAAGGTGAGCTTTATCTGTAATATAAAACTTTTAGTCATTTGAATGCTAATATATGTTTGATAAATAAGAATTGTATCGGATAAAGCATACACATATCCATTTTTGAAAGCTGCGCTTAATTTTTTTAGATTGGTCGATTCAAGGCCAAGGAGATTATCTTGAAACAAGGCCTACGCATATCTTGTTTATTGGTTTTATCGTTTGAGAAGTGGCGGTCAAGGCTCAAGCAAAAGAAGGTAACTCTTAGTTTTGTGTTATCTATTTTGTGGTATCTAGAAGGTTATCTAACGATTTAGGTAACACTTGTTGTAAATATCACACATACATGAGCAAAAATAGGTTGCGCGACTTATCTAGAAAACATTGCTAGGAGTTACTTGAATATTTTGCAACTCGGGTGGGTTGGATATCAACTCATAATAGGTTGTATCATAATGAGTAACTTTTACTTCAGATTAAAGTGGGTCAGGTTAGACTGCCTGCAAACAATTTTTCACATTGTTACGAAAACCATTGGACACGAACCAAATTAAACCTTGCTTAAACCAAAATGCTAAAAAACAAAATGTTAATTCATTATGTAGTTAGGTTATTAAAATCTTTTTTAAAACAACCCATTTTGACACGTACATGATTTAATAAAACAATGAATTTTTACTTAAATGAGGTGTTGTGACAGAAGTTGGTGTGGCTTGAACCTTTTCTATAGCTTCTTTTGTATTAGTCAAAATTTTAAATAGAATGTGACAACTTTTTTTATGTAAGTTTAGTTATAATTTATTATTTTAATCAGGCTTTGCTTTTGATTTCATAAAATAATCAGAAGTTTAAAGGTCTAATTCTCCTTGAAAATCTCAGTTTAGTGAGTGTTCAATCAACTTGGGCCGCTAGAATGTTTTACGGGTCGATATGAGCTCACACATAAAAAATACATCAATTTATACGAGTATAAATAGGTAAGAAACATGTTCAAATGCGTAGAAGGATATGGCTAAAAACCCCAAGTAGTAGGGCTCATATATTTAGCTTTTGATTGCATAAGAAAGTAGTGGAGTAATGATGTTTCTACCCCAAGCTTAAGTACAACCAAGCTTATGCTAACCAAAACCATATTGTAGAATGGCTTATAAAAACACCCTTATATCAAATGAAATGTTTAGGTTGGTTCTATATTTTCATTTACTTATCTAGTAGTTTTCTATCTTCGAATGGAACCTCAAGCCAAGTTAACAAATGCAAGTTAACATGTTAACAAAGAAAGTACAGACAAACATAACTAAAGATAGACTTTTTTTCACAAACTTTCTAAATTTCAAATTAAGTGAATAAAAATATAAAGGTGTAAAAAATATATTTTAAAGTCAGTATTTACCTTTACCTTATTACCTTTCAAATTAAAAAAGTAAAAATAAATTTTTTATACCTAAGAGTAAAGAATTTATGGAACCACTAAATATTATTTATATAAAAGAACTCTAAACTGAAACGCATTACCTTTACACTCCCAACACACACACTTCTGCAGGTGTTAAAATATGTTTTGTTTTTAAAATAAGTTTTGTTTTTCTTCTATTGTTGCATCTTTTTCAATGTTTGTTCACCATCAAACTAAGTTGATAATCAATTATCATATACATGTACAAGGGCATTCTCATAAAGAACAGTGCACAACGTATGCTAACAGCATAAAAGAATTAAAAACAAGGAAAAACTTACTTGACTAATGGGTTAGTATTGAAGTTTTTGAAAGTTCTATGTTATAGATTGTATAGATATGTGTATAATATATATATTATATATATATATATATATATATATATTATTCTATATATATATATATATATATATATATAATATATATATATATATATAAATATGTATATATATGATCTCTATATGTCTCTTATGTCTCTAGGGTAGATAGATAGATAGAGAGAGAGAGATAGAGGGGAGAGATAGTAGAGGGATGGAGAGAGAGAGAGGGATAGAGAGAGAGAGAAGAGAGAGAGAGCGAGAGATGAGAGAGAGACAGAGAGAGGGAGAAGATAGTAGAGAGAGAGAGAGAAGAGAGAGAGAGAGAGAGGAGATCTATGAGATCTAGAGAGGAGAGAGCTAGAGACAAAGAGAGAGGGAGGAGAGAGAGAGAGAGGAGAGAGAGAGAGAGAGAGAGAGAGACTCTCATAGAGAGAGAGGAGAAGAGAGACAGGGAGATAGAGAGAGACGAGAGACAGAGAGAGAGACGAGAGAGAGAGAGAGAGAGAGAGAGAGAGATGAGATAGGAGAGATAGAGATGGATAGATAGATAGAGGGAGAGAGATATGAGAGAACAGGAGACATGGATATAGAGAGAGATATATAGACAGAGAGAACTGGATAAGATATCTAGCTAGATTATAAGATACATAGAGACATATAATAGAGAGATATATACAGATATACATATATAATATATATACATAGATAACAGATATATAGATATATATTATTTTATATATATATATATATATATATATATATACATAGGGGAGGGATCAAATGAGAACTAGTTTTTTTGTGAGAACTCTAGGAACCAATCTAACCACTAGTTCTCAATGGCAAAATTGTAATTAACAAAAACATATTTAAAAAAATTTATAAATCAAAAAATAACATATAAATAAAAAAAATAAAAAACACAAAAATGATCCCCTACTTTCCCTCATTCATAAAAAAAAATAAAAAAATTTTTTATAAAAAATAAAAAAAAATTCCGTTTTTTTTTACGAAATTCGTTTTACGCATGTGTAATATCGGATATTACACATGTAAATCTAGTACTACACATGTGCTAACTAGATTTACACATATGTAAACAACGGATGTACGATTTTTTTAGAAAAATATATCAATATGGTAGGCGTTGAGAAAGTAAAAAAATGCTAAATTTATGGTGAATTTTTGAAAAAATGATGGGTGAAAAAAGTATGAACGTTTTAAAAAAAGGGAGGAAATGGCATGTGATGTGCATGTGATACAAAATGGAGTGGCTGAGATGGTTCCTAGAGTTCTTACAAAAAGAGGGGGGTCGGATTGAACCCCCCGATATACGAGAGACAGAGAGGGAGCGATGAGAGAGAGAGAGAGAGAGACAGAGAGGAGAGAGAGAGAAGAGAGAGAGAGAGAGAGAGAGAAGAAGGAGAGGAGAGAGAGAGAGAGAGATGAATATAGAGAGAGGGACGAGACACAGAGAGATAGAGAGAGAGGGAGAGAGAGAGAGAGGAAGAGATAGAGAGAGAGAGAGAGATGATAGAGAGAGGAGGAGGGAGAGATAGGGATCGAGGAGAGAGGGAGAGAGAGAGATCTAGGAGAGATGAGGAAGAGAGTATGAGAGACATAGAGACAGATAGAGACGAGGAGATAGCGGAGCGACAGAGAGGAGAGAAGGGAGAGAGAGATAGAGAGGGAGGTAGAGAGAGAGAGAGGAGATATAGAGAGAGAATGAGAGAGAGAGAAGAGAGAGAGATATAGGATAGGTAGAGAGATAGATATAGAGGGAGTAGATAGATATAGAGATATAGATAGAGAGACTAAGAGCTAGAGAGGGATATATGGAGGATATAGATAGCTCTGAGAGATACGGTGAGAAGAGAAAGATGTATATCAAATATTTATCCTTTCCATATTGGGTGGTAGATACAGAGACGAGAGAGACTATTAAGTATACATAGGAGACAGTATAATACGATTATGATGATACAAGATACAGATACAGATTTTTATGGGTATAGTTTTAGTAGACATTAGATATGTTACATATATACATATACATATAATATATATATATTATGTACATATATACATATATATATATATATATATATATATATATAATATATTATATCTATATATATATATATATATGTAAGGATTCCTGAAGTCTGATGCAACCCAAAACAGCTTAAGTGTCTCAGCAAACATGCACTAAGTACTGAAGTGAAGAATGCTTCGGAAGTTTTACACAAAGCATTAGAAAATACTCTAAGTGTAAAATCTTCCGAAGCCAAGACCAATATCTTCCGAAGCCAAACATGAAGTCTTCCGAAGCTTCAGAGACAAAGTCTTCCGAAGCCTCATCCTATGAAGACAGATTTCTTCCGAAGACTTTTAGTACACATGCTTTATCTGATGTACTGTTCCATAAAGCACCTTTTCCGCTGCATCTCTGTAAAGTCACCAACTTACATGAGTGTGGTGAAAAGGGTCATGCTTTTGGTAACTGTACATTGAGGTCTTGAGTCTGTAATTCCACTTTATGTACTTTATCCTTTTTGTATTGTAAAAGGATGTGAGCTATGGCATGTCATAGTCACAAGGTCAAAAGGCAGATATGCCTTTTGATCCTACAATTGATTTTGTTAGTGTCTAGTCAATTGTATCCAGCTGGCCTTCAAAGTATGGCCGGCTGTAGGTTGTAGTATAAGTATTTCAAGTTCTTGTATCTTTCTTAATGCTTTGTAACACTTGTAAAAGAACTTGAGAAAGCAATATACTGCCTCCTTGAAACCCAACTCTCTGTTCTGTCTCATTACTTTACTTGGTTCTTAGCTTCACCTGGTTATCCAGTTCACTGTTTGATTAGAGCTTAGTTATTCTCCTCATTGTGTTGTTGTGTTGTATGTTAAGCCTTAACGTCTGCAATGGTTCAGAGCTATGGTCTTGTTGTAATTGTTGTTAAGTCTTATAATGTCGCTATTAAAGGAATGACTAAAATGATCAATCTTAAGATCCTCAAACAAAGCTAAACTCTTCAAATGGCTGCCATCTCTAAGACTGATATGGAGACTGGAACCATGAACAAATCCCCACTGATCACTCTTGATGATTTTGACACCTGGTGCATGAGGATGGAAGGCTTCATCAGGTCTCTTGATTCAAGAATGTGGGAATCTGTTGAGAATGGACCTTTCATACCAGCACCCCCTCTGCTACTGGTGCTGGTATGATTCCTAAAGATGTGGCCAACTACTCAGATGAAGATAGAAAAAGAGTAGAGATTGACAGGAAGGCCATGACTGCTCTTCAGACTGCTCTCCCAAACTCTGTATACAGAGGCTTCAAGAAGTGCAAGACAGCCAAACAGCTGTGGGGATGCACTGAAGCTGATGTATGAAGGCTCCTCTGAAGCCAAGGAGAACAAGAAAGATCTTCTGAAGCAGCAGTTTGAAAATTTCACCTTCAAAGCAGGTGAGACCATGACTCAACAATACTTCAGGTATGTTGAGATTGTGGATACCCTAGTGGATGGAGGAGTTCCTCTTGAGAACAGGGACATTGTAAGGAAGTTCATGTCATCACTTCCTAGGCAATGGACACACTATTGTGTGGTGATCAAGAGGACTGAGAACCTTAAGACTCTTACTCTTACAGAGTTGTATGGGATTCTCAGTGGATACCAGATGGAGATGAACATGCAAGGTTCATCTGGCAACTCCAACAATCAAATGGGTTCAGCCCTTCATGTGGTTGAAAGGGACAGCATAGAACCTCAGCATCATCTCTTATGCTACCCTGACAACTCACAAAAGGGTCCTTTCATCACCTTCCCGGAGACACCAAGGGAGAACTTTACTCAAGGAAGCCCATTCCAAGAGACAAGTTCTTCTCAAGCCTTTGTGTCTGCAGATGAAAGCTGTGGGAATTATCTCTTCACTCTTGAAGACCTGGACTGTATCCATCCAGATGACCTGGAATACATGGAGATAGTTCAGCAGATGGCTCTCCTCACTCACAGAGCCAAGAAGTTCTACAAGAGGACAGGAAGAAGATTTCCAAGCAATGCTACCAGCAGCAAGTTTGGGCTGGATAAAAGCAAAGTTAAGTGTTACAACTGTAACCTTATGGGTCACTTTGCCAGGGAGTGTAAGGCACCTAAAACAAATGGGGGCCAAACACAACCCAGACCAAACTTTGCTGACAAAGCTCCTCAAGCTGAGAAGACAAAGCAACATGCTGCTGTTGCTGTTGAAGAAGGAGGCTTTGACTGGAGTTTTCAGGTGGAGGATGCTTCTCCAAACCAAGCACTGATGGCTGACCATGATGAAGCCAAGGTATTGGAACATCTTTGCTCCCCTGAATGCATTGCTAAAGTAAATAGATACAGGTCCTATAACCTAGAGATGAGATCTGATCTTGAATCATTAAACATATTAAAATCTGATTTTAGAAAGTCTGAAAATGATTACAAGTTAAAGATAGAAGACTTGGAGAAAACCATTTCAGTACTAAAACATGAACATACAGATTTCAGAACTCAGATCCAAGATCTCATCACTAAGTTAACTGAGTGCCAGGCTGAGCTTGTGATCAGCAAAGCCAAGGCAGAGAAAAGAGTGTTCTTGAAGAAGAGACCTTCAAGAACATGATATCCTCATCCCTGCACAACAAGTTTGTTATCAAAACAGACAGGGACTAGGATCAAATGAGATAGCTCCTCCACACACAATCTTGTCTGTAAGATCTCCTAGGTGTGGAACTTGTGAAGATGAGCTTCCTCTCATAGATCCTGTAAGTGAGGATGATGAAGAAGTGATAGTGAAGAATTCCTCTGAGAAGAGTGAAGAAGAGGATTCTTCCAAGGGCCACTATCCTTCTGAGGAGAAGAAAATCAACTGGGATGACCAAGTCCAAAGAGAAAGAACTTGATTAGAAAGAGCAAAAGAAAAGCAAAGAAGGCTCAAGAAATCAAGGCTACTTTTGATGCTAAGCAGAAACAAGTTTTTATCTCTGCAGGTTTCAAAGTAGTAAGGACTGAAGACATCAACCAAGACTCCTTAGCTAAGAGTCATGGTTTTGTTCAAATCATCCCAGTACCAAGAAGAAGACTGATCTGCTGTGTACCACTGCTGCACAGCCTGGACCATCAAACTCCAAGAACAGTTCACAGCCCAAAGGAACTGTCTCAGCATCTACCAAGATGAAGATGAAGAGGGGATGTGACCAAAGTCAGTCTGTTCTCAAAGGAGACTTCTTTGAAGAAGATAATGTTATGTGTCATGTGTGAAAGTACTTCTCACATTGCTAAGGATTGCCCATACAATCCTAAAAGTACTGTCCACATGACTAAAACAAAGACTTCAAAGAGTCTCAAGAAATCTCAAGCTTCGGAAGGAAAGTCTGTTTCCTTCGGAAGCTCCAAATCAAAGAAGGAGGTAAGTGGAAAATTACCTTCGGAAGCAAAGTTGGTCTCGGAAGAAAGGATTCTTCCGAAGCACTAAAGTCTGCTGCAGTGACTGTAGACTCTTCCGAAGGATCAGTCATCAAAACTTGTGAAGTTCTAAAAGCTTCTAAGGTTTTGAAGGTCAAGTCCAAGACTCCAAAGGTGGTGTGGAAGTCTAAGAAAGACCAAATGACTGAGGTTTCTCCATCAACAACAGCTGAAGATCCCTATAGTACAACCATAGGATCTATTACTGTTGCATTACCTTCTTTACTGTAAATGAGCCCAAGACAAGTAAGGCTTGGGTTTCCAAATGTAACTAATCATCTTCTCTGTGCAGGAACAGCTCAAGATCAACAGGAATGTCTGGATAATTGACAGTGGCTGTTCCAGGCACATGACAGGCAATAGGTCTCTACTCCACAATTTTGAGAGGTTGATGGAGGACCAGTTGCTTTTGGAGGAGATGAAGGTGGTTACATTTCTGGAAGGGGCAAGGTCACAAATGGTAAGCTCAGCATTGAGAAGGTAAACTTTGTCAAGGAGCTTGGGTACAATCTTCTGAGTGTATCCCAATTTTGTGATCAGAGTCATAACATGCTCTTTACTGAGCATGAATGTATTGTTCTCAAACCTGGTGTGGTCATTCCTCATGAGCATATCCTGCTCAGAGCCCAGGAAAGGGAACATGTACAAGATGGATTTGCAAGAAACATCTCCCTCAGGAGAAGTTTCATGCTTTCTATCAAAGCAAATAGTGATGAGTCTTTCCTATGGCATAAAAGAATGTGCCATGTAAACTTTAAGAACATGAATAAATTAATTAAACATGATTTGGTAACTGGAATGCCAAGAAAGAGTTTACTAGTGATGATCATTGTGTGGCATGCCTGAAAGGGAAGCAACACAAAGTATCTCACAAGCCTAAGGAAAAGAACTCCATCACTACTCCCCTACACTTGTTACATATGGATCTCTTTGGCCCCACCAGTGTAATGAGTTTAGGAAGGACCTCTTACTGTCTGGTGATCACAGATGATTTTACAAGATTCACTTGGGTCTTCTTCCTTAGAACTAAGGATGAAACCCCTGAGATTCTGAAGAGAATTCATCTTAAAAGTTGAGAATCAATGTGATCACAAGGTCAAAACCATAAGATGTGATCAAGGAACTGAATTCAAGAACCAAATCCTTGATGCATTTTGTGATGAAAAAGGTATTACAAGACAATATAGTGCTCCCAGGACTCCTCAGCAAAATGGAGTTGCTGAAAGGAGAAACAGGACACTTATTGAAGCTGCAAGAACTATGTTGTCTGACTCTAAACTGCCTATCACCTTCTGGGCAGAGGCAGTCAATACTGCTTGCTATGTGCAAAACAGAGTTTTAGTAGTTAAGACACATGGTAAGACTCCTTATGAACTTTGGCACAAGAGGAAACCTTTCATTGGTTTTCTCAGGTCATTTGGATGTCCCTGCACCATCTTGAATACCAAAGATCAAATTGCCAAGTTTGCTGAGAAATCAGATGATGGACATTTCATTGGATACTCTTCTCAAGCTAAAGCTTATAGAGTATACAATCTCAGAACTAGAATTGTTGAGGAGTCAGCCAATGTGACTTTCAATGAGCACACTCCCTGTGTGGCTGGTTCTGGTCCGGATTGGCTGTTTGATCTTGATTTAGTTACCAACTGTTTTAACAAATCTTGTGAGCATGTTTCAGGATCTGCAGAAAATCTAAATACAGGTGATCCTGATCCAAGATTTGAGCTAGGAAGATCTTCAACTCATACATCTTCAGCTCCAGTTGGAACTACTTCAGCAAATGAGGTTTCTATCAGCACAACAATGACAAATTCAGCTGATACATCTGGCATGCCTTCAAATTCCAGCTCAGGGTCTCTCAACCAGATAAAGAACCTCACTTGTAGAAGACAACAATGGTGATGGTGATAGTGATCAGGAATTCCTTGATGCTAATAACCACACCATAGATGACAACATCAATGATGTCTCACACTCATTGGATCAAGTTAATCTTGATAAGTGTGATAATGTGGAGGGTGAATCTTCAGGACCAGATTTAATTTCTCAAATTTAGATCTTTCCCAGCAACTTGCTGTGATCCCTCAGCTAAGGATCCACAAGTCTCACCCCACCACAAACATCATTGGAGATGTTGTCACAGGGGTAAGAACAAGAGGACAAACCCATGAAGCAAATGTTTGTCTTCACTCTTGTTTCTTATCTCAGATAGAGCCCAAGAAAGTTGATGAAGCTCTAAAGGATGGAAGTTGGGTTGAAGCTATGCAACAAGAGCTGCTTCAATTCAAAAGGCAGACAGTTTGGAACCTTTGTCCTCTTCCTCATGGGAAGACTACCATTGGAACCAAATGGGTTTTTAGAAACAAAAGAAGGATGATAGGGGATCATCATCAAGAACAAGGCAAGACTAGTTGTTCAAGGATACACACAAGAAGAAGGGATTGACTACACTGATGTCTTTGCTCCTGTAGCAAGACTAGAAGCTGTTAGGATATTCCTGGCATTTGCTGCATCCAAGAACTTCAAGGTCTACCAACTTGATGTAAAGTGTGCTTTCTTATATGGAGTGATTGATGAGGAGGTTTATGTCAAACAGCCACCTGGTTTTGTAGACCCTGATCATCCTGATTATGTCTGCAAGCTTGACAAAGCTCTTTATGGGCTGCATCAGGCACCCAGGAAGTGGTATGAGACACTATCTAAGTATCTCAAGCATGGACAGAAGATATATGGAACCTCTTCATCAAAACAAATGATATTGCTTGTATAGTATATGATGACATGACATTGCTGTTCTATTGTTGATGACATCATCCTAAATCAAAGCTCTGCAAAGACTTTGAGAAGCTGATGATGAAAGACGATTTGAGATGAGTTCAATGGGAGAACTCAACTTCTTTCTGGGAATTCAAGTGAAGCAAGTTGAAGATGGCATCTTCATAAGTCAGTCAAAGTATGTTCAAGACATACTCAAGAGGTTCAATATGACTGATTGTAAGATGCTAAGACACCCATAGCCAGAAACCACTCCCTTGGTCCAGATCTTGAGGGGGAGTGTGTAGATGAACACTTATACAGGGCTATGATTGGGTCTCTTATGTATCTTACAGCTAGCAGGCCTGATATCATGTTTGCTACATGTATTTGTGCAAGATATCAAGCCAACCCTAAGATGTCTTACTTAATCACTGTGAAAAGGATTTTAAGATACCTCAAAGGTGCTTTAACACTTGGTCTATGGTATCCAAAGAATCCAAATTCAATCTGTATGCCTATACAGATAGTGATTATGGTGGTTGCAATATGACTGCAAAGTCTACATCTGGGGGATGTCAATTCCTTGGTGGAAGGGTAGTCTCATGGCAATGCAAGAAACAATCCTGTGTGTCTGCATCAACTGCTGAGGCTGAATACATTGCTGCTGCAAGCTGCTGTGCTCAAGTGCTTTGGATTCAAAATCAGATGCTGGACTATGGATTTAACTTCAAAAGAGACTCCTATCCACATAGACAACAATAGTGCTATCTCTATCACTGAGAACCCTGTGCAGCACTCAAGGACCAAACACATCAACATCAGGTATCATTTAATAAGGGATAACTATGAAAAAGGATTAATTAAACTAGTCAAAGTTCATACAGATGAACAATATGCTGATCTGTTCACCAAAGCTTTTGATGAACAGAGATTTAAGTATCTAATATCAGCTATTGGGATGATTAACTTTGAGTAGACTTTTTATTAAAACTAATTCTAATTATTTCTTCTTAAAATATGTGTGTCCTAAGTTGTCTAGTTCATCACTTTCATAAGCTCATGTTTTCTTTGGATGTAAAATTCTTTTTGAAGACTTTCCTTAGATTCTTGAAAATTTCTGATACTTCGGAAGATAAGATTTTACCTTCGGAAGAAAAACATGTCTTTAAAATAAATAACTGTCTAAGAGATTTTACCTTCGGAAGAAGTAAAATTCATCTTCCGAAGCTTAAAATTCTTATCTCAGACACTTATCTATTTTCAAGAACCTTTTCCTTCCGAAGCAAAATTAACCTTCGGAAGCTTTGTTTATTTTCATACAAAGCATTCAAGGTTTATTTCTCTTCCGAAGCATAAATTATCAAGACTCTCAGGAAAATCTTCCGAAGCCATTTTAGCTTCGGAAGCTTTTTAAATCAAAACTTCCGAAGACAAATAAACTTCGGAAGCTTTTCGAATTCCAAGAAAACTACTTTTTGAGCAAAAGTAAACTACTTTTTCAGAGGTGGGACCGACTTTCGGATTTCAAAGTTTATCCTCTTTCATTAACTTTGGTTCAAATCCTTTTCATATAAATACCCAACGGTTCCCCCTCTTTCCCACTATCTTCCTCAATTCTACTGTTTCTCTAACCTAATTCTCTAAACCGCCTCTGCTTTCTACCTTTCTTCACCCTTAAGCTTCTAAAATGGCCAACCTTAACCGCAGAAACAACCCTGATTTCTCCATGCAACTACACAGGCAACATAATCAAGTTGCTCTGTTAAGCTCTGAGAAAGATGCAAGTTTCTCAGAGATTTGCCAATTCTTGACTCTATCTAACTACTTCACCTCCCTGACCATTGATCCTCCTCTATATGAGGATCAGTTGCTTGAATTCTGGAAGACCTGCCAAGAGGTCATTATGGATGGGGAGAAGGCACTGTCTGCCACAGTGCAAGGAGGACAGTCTTCATCACTCCGGCCATCATTAACCAACATCTACAGCTGGATGATGAAGAAGGTGAGGTGTCCTTCCCAAAAGAAGCTGTAAATCATTCTTTTGAGCAGATGGGCTATGAGGGAGATTTCTCTGTAAAGACCTTTAGGAAAGGGAAGGTCTCATCCCAATGGAAATCCTGCTCCATGTGGTTATCCACAGCTTGTCAAACAAGCATGGTGGATGGGACCAGATTCCTGAGGATCTCTCCTTCATTGTTCATGGAATGGTTCAAGGGTCAAGTTCAGGTATTCACAATTTGTATATACTAATTTACTTGCAAACCTAGACTCCTTAGAATATTACATGTTTCCTAGATATGTTCAACACATTCTCAACTGTGAACTGGGCTCACAGTTGAGGGAAAACAGGTAATATTCTTAAATTGGGACAGATGAAGCCCGGCATCTTTAAAATAATGAAGAAGCCAACTGTAGGCTTCTCTGGGTAGAAACAGCCCTAGTCCCCAAAATGTTAGAGCTCATTGCTCAAGGTGACAACCTAGCAACACAAGCTAGTGTTGAACCCACACCTCTTTTGTCCCTACCATTAAAAAGACCAGAAATCACCCTCACCTACCAAAGAAAATCCAAACGAACCCCTGCTCAGACTATTGAGTCTGTGCAGGCCCCAAATACTCAACCTTACAGGAAGAAGTGGACACTAGAGCTCCCACTTCTCCTGAGGAGCAAACCACTCCCATTGTTTCACCTATCAGGGCTGAGGTTCCTCAAGCTCACCCTGATGAGCTCAATAGCCCAACAACCTTAAGCCTTCACTCTGAGTCTCAACACTCAAGTGGACAACCTTCAGGGGACAGCTACCATCCCCAGCCTTTGGATCTCAACCAACCAATTCCCAACCTATCCTTTTACACTGATGAAGACTTAGGATTCAGTGAGTACCATGAGTCTCTCTTCTCCTCCCCTACTCAAAGAGAGATGAGTACCTCTGACTCTCCTCAGTCTATCCCCATCAGTCACCTGTTACTGAGGTGGACACTTCTGAACCTGTTCAGGATGTCCATATGGAAGAGGCTCTCACTTTTGAAAGTGATTACATTATTAAGACCTCAACCATGGCAACTCAGCCCATTGGCATCTCAACTGAGGCTGCCAGTGAGCAGAGGAAAACCAGCAGCCAAGAAACTCAAGCTGGTGGTGAGAGAGAGGACTTTGGTCCAATCATCTCATCCCCCAATGAATCTTCTGATGAAGATGAGGGGAATTTGAGACTAAAGGTGCAAAAACTGTCAAAAACATGCACCTACTTAGTCTCTAAGGTTAGTCACTTGGAATCTCAGGTGACTACCTTACAAAACAGGGGTCAATGATCAGCAACTCCAGATTTCATATCTGCAGGAAAAACTAGCTGGGAGACCTTAAGAAGAGCTCAACCAGGAACACAAGAACCTGTGGAAGTAATTGACTTATCCTCCAGCTCACCTATGCAAGTGGGTGATGCTACCAAAAAGGGAGAAAGTTGTTACAACCACAGAACCTGGGAGTTCTTCAGAGAAAATGGACATAGAGGACTCACCATCCTCACTTGCTGTTGTGCATTCTCAGCAACTTCCTCAAGTTCACATTAATGTGGACTCTATAGACTCTCTCATCAGGAGTCTATTGAGGAAGGCATACCAAGGGCTGTCTCATCTCCACCACTGGGAACTAGCAATCAAATCATAAGGTGGAGGTATGATGATGACAGAAGAGCCCTCATACTTCAAAGAGTTCAAGGCCAACAAGAAGTTTTTCAATTCCAAAGCCTGAGCTTCTATGAAAGACTGGATTTAGTCAACCTGCCACTTGTCAATCCAAGCAATTCAAGACAAGCTGACAGGCTGGCTCAAAGAATCCAAGACAGGATCATGGCAGAGTTCTCTCTAAGAAGGAGACTTAGGGAATCAGGCAATGTCATCGGTCAACTGGATGTTGAGGTGGACCCTAAGATTAGTTTCATAGGGGAAACCTTGACTGAAGGCCCAGTGACAGAACCTGAGACCCCTGTCTCATCATCAACAACTGCTGCTGAGATCCAAACTCCATCTGAGACACCTGCTGGTGAAGATGTTTCTCAGCCTCTCTCTGGCCAGAGCATGGAAGCTACTCCAAGCAATGAAGGCCAAGCTTCAATCCCCTGAGTCACAAAGGTCTGTTGGTGACAAAGGGAAAAGGATAATGACTCCTGAGGAAATTGAGGAGAGAGAGAGAGAGAGAGGAAAAGGAGACTAAGGGGAGAAAGTTCCACTGGGTCATCTAGCTTCATGCAAGCTGCAATCAGGGCTGCCCCCAGACCAAATACTCAGGATGATGAGTTAAGGGCAGTCAGGATTACCTACTTACAGACCAGGAACTATGACATTGATGAAATCATCTCCCTCCCCTTAGAAGAACTGAATGAACTGGCTGACAGAGAAGTGTCAAGAGAGTTGAAGGAGAAAGAGGATGCAATGATACTTCTCCAACTCAAAGAGGAGAAGAGACAGAAAAGACTCTACAAGCATGCTCCTACTCTCTCACCAGTTCAAGAAAGTCCTGCACAAGAAGATGTGGTTCCACAAGAACCTCAGGTAGATAAAGAGGAAGATAGGATCAAAATGATCAACTACCTGAGTGCCACAGGCTTCTATCAGGCAGATGCACTTCTCCCTTTGTCCTATGACTTCATGAGTTTGAGTATTTAAAGCAACTTGAACTTGAGCTAGTCAAGGAAAGAAAGACAACCAAAAGGAAACTAAGGGAAGAAGCTGCAAAGTCAAGGGCCACCATTCAAAAGAATGCAAAGAAGTCTGCTGACAGACAAAGAATGGTGAGCTTCTTGAAGCTGTATGGATTCTCCGGAAGGAGACTTGGCCCCATGTCTCTATCCACTATGGATGAGCACATTAGGGTGATCAAGCAGAAGATTAAGAGTGGAGAACTTATTGACTTGCACTCTCTTCCAAGTCAAGTCCCACCTGAAGTGGAGGTCAAGTTTGAGCAACAAGAGACACCTCAACCAGCACCTCCAGCTGAGCCCCAGCAAGCTCATCTTCTGATCCTAGGCAGGGTCAAACTCCCTCTCCTTCTGAACCTGTGAGGGAGGAACACCCAACTGAGAAAGACACTGATGATCAACATGGTGCTGCAGACCAGTCTTCTCAGTTAAAGACAACCAAGAGGAAGAAGAGGATGGCTTCTAAACCAAAGACAAAGAAGAAGAAGCCAAAGTCATCTACCTCTGCACCTCAGGCTGAATCAGATCAACCTGAGGAGGAAGTGCATGATGAGGCAGCCCAATCAACTCCTATTCAAGTGGCTCCTCTAACTAGTGAGACACCCATCTTGTCCTGGACATACTCTACTAATCCAGAGAGATGGACTGTATCAGAGATCAAGGTGTTGAGAATGTCTACTCATGGCAAGACATAATCAACTTACCTCTGCATGATCTCTTTGAGATGAGAAGATACTATGAAAGTCTTGATGATCCTGACCATCTCATGAAGAAAGGAATGGTCCTGATTGTACTGAAGACTACCAACATTTGAAGATCTTCAAGTGTTTTGGTAGCATCAGCCTAGGGGGAGTTTGTAAGGATTCCTGAAGTCTGATGCAACCCAAAACAGCCTTAAGTGTCTCAGCAAACATGCACTAAGTACTGAAGTGAAGAATGCTTCGGAAGTTTTACACAAAGCATTAGAAAATACTCTAAGTGTAAAATCTTCCGAAGCCAAGACCAATATCTTCCGAAGCCAAACATGAAGTCTTCCGAAGCTTCAGAGACAAAGTCTTCCGAAGCTCATCCTATGAAGACAGATTTCTTCCGAAGACTTTTAGTACACATGCTTTATCTGATGTACTGTTCCATAAAGCACCTTTTCGCTGCATCTCTGTAAAGTCACCAACTTACATGAGTTGGTGAAAAGGGTCATGCTTTTGGTAACTGTACATTGAGGTCTTGAGTCTGTAACTTTCCACTTTATGTACTTTATCCTTTTTGTATTGTAAAAGGATGTGAGCTATGGCATGTCATAGTCACAAGGTCAAAAGGCAGATATGCCTTTTGATCCTACAATTGATTTGTTAGTGTCTAGTCAATTGTATCCAGCTGGCCTTCAAAGTATGGCCGGCCGGTGTAGGTTGTAGTATAAGTATTTCAAGTTCTTGTATCTTTTCTATGCTTTGTAACACTTGTAAAAGAACTTGAGAAAGCAAATAACTGCCTCCTTGAAACCCAACTCTCTTGTTCTGTCTCTTACTTTACTTGTGTTCTTAGTTCACTTGGTTATCCAGTTCACTGTTGATTAGAGCTTAGTTATTCTCCTCATTTGTTGTTGTGTTGTAATTGTGTTAAGCCCTTAAACGGTCCTGCACAATATAATATATATATATATATATATATATATATAGATATATAGATAGATATATAGAATATATATATATATATATATATATATACTATAATATATATATATTATATATATATCTATATGTATTTATACAATATATATATAGGGGAGGGATCAAATGAGAACTCTCTTTTTTGTGAGACTCAGGAACAATGAGAACACTAGTTTTCATGGATAAAATTGTAATAACAATAACATAATAAAAAATATCATAAATAAAACTAATAATAAAAAATAGAAAAAGTAAACAACACAGAAGTGTTTTCTCTCGTTTCCCTCTACCATTAAAAAAATAAAAAAAAAATTATAAAAATAAAAAAAAAATCCGTTTTTTTACGAACGTCATTTTAAACATATGTAATATTGGGAAGTACCACATGGTAAAACAAATTTACACATATGTAATGACTAATTTACCACATGTGTAAATAACGGGTGGACAAATTTTTTAAACAAAATATATCAATATGGTAGGCATTGGAAAGAAAAATAATATGAAATTAATGGTGAAATTTATTGAAACAAAATAATGTCATGAAAAAAAGTTTATGAACGTTTTAAAAAAAAAAGATGGAAGTGGCATGTGACTTGCATGTGACTAAAATGTGTTGGTGATGTTGGTTCCTAGAGTCTCACTAAAAATGGTGGTTCTCAAGATAACCCTACCCTATATATATTATACATATATAATAGAGTTTGGTTATTATAGAACCCTCTATTTGTGAGAACCCTTTAACCCAATCTAGCCATAGATCAAAAATGGATGATAAGATCTTTCAAAATTTTTTTTTAGTAAACAATGGCACAAAGGTTATTTAACAAATCCATCAAAATTCAGATAATAGGATCATGACAAGTGTATCTCTATACCCTCCTATTTCTTTTTTATTTTATTTTAAAAAACTTTACCTCCTTTTTATTTAACACTCATAAACTTTTTTATGAAATTGTTATTTTCTATAAAAATTACACCATTATTAAAATCATCATTTTTTTCTCGTTGTATTCTACGATAATATTGCAAAAAAAGTTCATATGTACATAGTTACATCATATTACAACGTTACACTGTTGTAACATGAAGGAAAAGCTATAACAAACAACAGTTACAATGTAATTCCCATGATTACATCACCAACTAAAAGTAGCATAATTATTACAACAACCCAATGACTTAAATCAATATAAATCAATGTAAACTAATGTAAACCAATATTAAAACTAATGTAAAACGATCTGTAAACACAACGAATCATAACCAATGTAAATCAAGGTTTTTAAATGTAAACCATACGACATTACACCATGTCCTAATGATTTAACACTATATTGCAACAAAACAACACAAAATATTAACAATGTAAATAAAAAAAGTATTACTGTACATAGTTACATCAAGTTACACTGTATACCACTGTAACTTATAGCAAAACTGTCATGAAAACCAGACGTAAACCAATGTAAACTATTGTAACCCAAAATTTAGGTTTTAATGTACTTAGTTACATCAGGTTTTAATGTTATACCAATACAAATTTAGCAAAGTTGTAATGAAACTTCAAGTTACACTATGAAAGACCCAATATAACCAATATTACACCGATGTAAACTAATGTAACCAATATTAACCAATGTAAATCAATCTGTAAAACAAATATAAACTGATGCAGCTTAATGTACGTTAATATAAATAAGTTTAACACCATGTGTAAGAAGGTATAACATAAAATATCAAAGTTGTAACATAGAATATTAAAAATATACATCAATAAACCCAGATATGAAAATAAATAAATGTAAAAAATCTAGATACATGAAACAAATTAAAGTACCCAGATCTTGATGCAACTTTTCACCTTCGCCTCCTCCATCCTTATCACCTCCGTCGTGGCGTCCGCCGCCTCCGCCAACTCCATCATCTCACCAGCAACCATCATTCTCCTCTCTTCCGACGTCTTATCGACATTACTACATATGGTTGAACCTAACATACAACTAAGATGGTGATGAATCCAGATCTGAAACATACGTGAAACCGGATCGACCCAGATCTAAACATCAGGGTGGTGGCGGCAATAGTATGGTGGCGGTGGCAAAGCGATGGCATTGGTTTCTGTATTGTTGGAGGAAAGTGCGATGGTAGTGGTGGTGGGGTGTGTCGGCAAGGTGGATGAGCTGGTGTGGTGGTAGTGTTGCAGGTGGCGATGGTCGGAGAGAGAGAGAGAGATGGCATGGTGGTGTCCAGGTATGCCGTGGTGGTCGAAGGGAAGAGAGGGATGGTGGTGGTGTGGAGGGTGGCGGGTGGCATGGAGACGAAAGAGAGGATAGAGGGTGAAGAGATGAGATTGTGGATGTTTCAAAGTTTGAAGATAAATCAAAGAAAAAATAAAAATAAGTGAAAAGATGTTCATTTTCTGACAAAAGCATAAAGCAAAAAAGGGAGGGAGTAACTGACTAATATGCCCTTCATCTCATCTCCACCCTTCAAATGGCATCTTATTTTTAATATTAAATCAATGGATAGATCTTGAGTAAAAGGTCGTACAAGGTCTTAGGGGTTCTCACATGAACCCAATCCTAGATACATTATATATATATATATATATATATATATATACATATCGATATATATATATATATATATATATATATATATATATATATAGATATATATATAGATATATATATACATACAGACATATATATATATATATATCATACATATCATATATATCTATATATATATCTATATATCTATCTATATGATATATATACTCTATATATAGATCTATATATATATACATCTATATCTCTATATATACATACATATATATTACATACATATATATATATCCATACTATCTATATATCTACAGACTATCTCATCTATATATCCTATATCTCTATCTATCTCTCTCTCTATCTCTATATATCTCTCTCTCTATCTCTCTCTCTCTCTCTCTCTCTCTATATCTCTCTCTCTATCTCTCTTCTCTCTCTATCTATCTCTCTCTTCCCCTCGGTTATAGACCCGTGTCTTCACGGGATTCCATCTCAAGATTGTTAAGTAAATCATGCATGTTAAAATGGAGTCCAACTTATTATTTTCTAAAATAAATATAATACGAACAGAGCAAGTATGAGCATAAAAAGATATATCATCTACAAGCCAAAAGAATGCGAAGCTTGTTGAAAAGATATAGAGCAATTGATTAAAACGACCCATTTGACCGAATCAATATTTGAAATGTAATAAAACATAATATACATTCGTATAGTTTATGATGAAAACATGAAGTATGTTGAAGATGCAGAGTAATTTATTAAAACGACGTGTTTGACTCAATACTTTTTGCATAAAATAAGAAATTGAATTGATGTAAACATGAAGTATGCTGAAAAATGTTGGGTAATTTGTTCAAGCGACCCGTTTGGCCCAAACCCATTGTAAAAAGTAATAAAACATAATATACTTTCTTATATTCCACATAAAATAAGAAATTGAATTGATGATGAAAATGTGAAGTTTGCTGAAAAGATGTAATCTGTTAAAACGACCCGGATGACCGAAACCTGGAATGACATGATGTTATTGATAAAGAAAGTTGGAGTTTTCATACTCATTCACCATGAATTATCACAATATTGGCATGTATGAAAGGTTTAAATTGGGTAGAAGGATGGCAATTGCAATGGCATTCAAAACATACACAAATTGATTGAATGATTTGTATACAATGGATGTTTGATATCTTAAGTGGTCATAACACAGCTTACCATCACTGTGACTTACATTACGAGAAGATGCCACCATGAAAGAATCACCTAACATCTATAAGAATAAGAGTGACATGCAAAGGCAAAATTTGAATATAATTAATCTAAATTAAGCATCTAAGTTTATCTCTTAGATGGTGCTTAATTAGTCACAACTTTTAAACTTTCACAATCGAGCATGAAGAAGAATGGGATAAGCAAGATTCCAGTAGAATGGAATAATATCCCTTCCATCACCTAACAGCAAAATCATTATTTTATTTTAATGGTACAATCATCAAATAACCACACAAAACATAACATCACATATAAAAGGGGAATAGCAGTTTCTTGCATACAAACATAGAAATGAAAGCATACTGTTGCTAATTTAACAGCAAACAAAATTACAAATAAAAAAGAACCAATGTTGTTGAAATATTTAGTTTTGAAACTAATATCAATAATAAGTAGATATAGTAGTTTATACATGTTTTCATCTGACTGTAAATTTGTAATCCCATATATACCAACTAATACTGCAGATTAATTTAACACTGATCCTATTAAAAATAACCAATACTGCATATTAATTTAACACATTGCCTTCTGATTAACATCAATAAACAAAAAAGAGTTTGAATAAAACAAGCAACAAAAAAGAAAACTATTGAAGTAACATCCTATGCAAATGTATTTGTAGTCAAAAACTAAATCAATCCATGCCTTTAGTCACCAAAGGGATTCAATCACAAACAGAAATATATTAAAAGCATTCTATCACAAACAATAACTGGACTTGTTGTATTGTTAATCCAGTTTTGAAAAACATATCTATTTCTAGCACATCTTGTTTTTTAAGTTAAAATTAACTTATTTGACATGTGAAGTGAAAATGTAAATTATCTTATTCGGTGAATTGATTTCATGTCTTACCGTATCAAACCTAGAATCTTGTTTGATCTCACTACATATTTT
>CM046038.1:9465149-9515149 GCA_025215565.1 Flaveria ramosissima | reverse complement strand
GGCCCCGTTCCCAGGACGCTTACAGTTGGATCTTCATCACACATAAAACATATAATCATATTTAACTTCATAAAACATCACAACGGAATTATCAAAATAGATATCTCATCTCATTATAAAAACTTTTGCAAAACAATACATCGTTATCAAGTTACAAAAATATATGCTGCATTACATCACAAAAGCATTATAAAAGTTGATGCCATCCAAAAGAGCTGAGTAGCTACCACGTGCTATCCTCAGCAACCATTACCTGCCAACTGGAAACACATAAAAGTCAGCGTTGCTAAGTGAGTTCTAGTTTTATAATAAAACATACTTTTCTTTCATTAAAACCATTCTTTACTTTCATGCGATTATACATCATACGTACACATAGATAATATCATTATTATCTTCATTACTCGTTCATACTTTCTTTCTTTCATTCGTACGTTCATTACTTTCGATGACATGTACATTACCCCGAACATTGTGCACGAAGCGGGTAACTGAGCCTGAGGTCTATCATAGACCTCGAACATTGGGCACGGAACTGACTCCAGTACCTAGGGCAAGTACATTCACCATTTATCTTTCTCTTTCATTCCGGATCAATGCCATATGCTATACCCCGAACATTATGCACGAAGCGGGTAACTGGGCCTGAGGTCTTTCATAGACCTCGAACATTATGCACGAAGTTGACTCCAGCACCTAGGGCAAGCGGAAAGGATCCCATACGTATGGTCAATCACAAAGATTGAACCCCAGTGTGCATCCTTCCGGGGTAGCTAACCCGCACACCGTTGAGCTAACACCCTTCATTGGGTGTGAACCTCCATATATTTGCTTGCAAGCCTTTCTTACATTAATTCATTATTAATGCACGCATTCATTCATCATGTTCCTCTTTTCATAATCTTCCGCTTTACGTAACATAATACTTCCTTTCATTCATTAACATAACGCGTAAAGCCACGGGAAAGATAAACATACATCATAATAAGGAACATCAACATACACAGTCAACATCATCATACAGGGCATCATCATACGTACATAACATACAGCATGCATAATCATACAACATCATACATCCTCAACATCAACTATGCCCAACATAACCTCTATGGCCTCAAAAGTCAACTTACATGAACTACCGGGAATCTTCCACTTCAAAACTTACATCTGCACTTTCCCCTGAAAGTCACTAAATAGACTATGTTCTTTCGAGCGTATGAGCCCTACTGGGGTGTATGGACACCCTCCAGTCGCATGGCCTTCCAGGCGACTGAACACTTAGGCGAATGGACATCAGGCGAATGGGCCCTATGCGATTGGACCTATGCGGATGGACCTATGCGGATGGACCTATGGGCGAATGGACACCTATGCGTATGGACTCTCAGTCGCATGACCTCCATGCGTATGGCCTTCAGTTGCATGACTTCAGGTGCATGGGCTTTAGTCGCATACCCTTCGTACGAATGGACCTCAGTCGCATGGCCTCCAGGCGCATGGACCTCAGTCGTATAACCTTCAGTTGCATACCTTACAAGCGCATGAACTTCAGTCGTATGACTTCCATGCGTATGGACCTCAGTCGCATGACAATCGTGCGCATGGACCTCAGTCGCATGCCAATCGGCCGTATTGTGACATCCGGTAAATTTACGTTACCAAACTCCGTTAGTTCCGTTAAGTCTTGCATACACGTGTCGTAAGCACACACTAGTTGTCGTTTAACGTTGGTGACCTAATAATAATTAATAATGTTAAATTAATGATAATCTAATTGACAATATGATTATGGTATTATGTTTATGTATTTGCATGTTTTAATGTTAATTAGGAATTTATCGCCTAACGTGGAAACGTGCCTATTTATTCCTATGTCTTGTGTTTTTATAAAGATAAAATATATAATGATTGTCATTAGTTTATATCTTTATATTATTAAGTTAAAAACTTTACAAAGAGTTTAAAGTCTAGTTTTTATAAAATACCAAAACACAAGGGTTTAAATGGTAATTATGCAAATTAAATTAAACAAAACAACCCAAACCCTAGCCCCCACCCCCATTCGGCCGCAAACACCCCTCACACACCCTCACCATTGTGAATTCGACCAAGAACAAACATCAAAGCCTCGGATTTGTTCGATTTCAAGGATTACTACACGTTGGAATCATCAATTACAAGTTAACACACACGTTAAAGGTTAGATTTTACAAGTTTTTGTGAGTCTTTTTGTTAGGGCCGAACCCTAATTCGTGAATGATTGTTCATGGGGTCGAAATTGATGTTGTTTGATGATGTTAGTATGTTAGTTGGATTGTATACATGTTGTTTAACGTTGATTATGCATGAATGATACGTTTTTAATGGATTGATCATGAACTTTGATTCTAGACAAACCCTTATCCGAAAATTGGTGTAATTATGTGTAATTGATGATTGTATGATGAATGTATGTTGGTTAATAGGTTGTATGAATGCTAGGTTACACTGATCTTGCAAGAAATTGATGAATTGAAGTTGGTGTTCATAGGTTACTAATAATAGTAACTTTATTTTCATGACATGATGAGTTGATGATGGATTGATGTTGTTGATGTGTTTATGATGATGTTTAGGTGTTAGATTGTTGATATGAATGCTAGAAATCTTGGAATGGATGTTGTTGTTCATATCTTGCCAAAAGTGGAAACTTTTGTTCATGATGATTAATGGATTATGATGATTAGCATTGTTTGATCATGTCTAGATGTTGTTATGAGCTTGAGATGGTATAATTGTGATGAATTCATGAATACATTGAGTGTTTGATAGATGTTGGAATGTACTTTCCCAAAAGGGAAACTTTTTTTGCACAAAGTTTGAAAGATGATAGTTTGAACATGTTTGGGATATTAGGAGCATGTTAGTATGTTCATGGATGAATTCTAATGTGGTAGAACATGTTAATTTAGTTGTATGGGATGCTTGGATAATCATGTGTGATGTTTGGACTTTGATGATCAGGTCTGATATTGATGTTAGTTAGTAGTTAAGACATCATGTTAGGGACTGGAAATTGATTGTTGTGATGTATGTTGAATGCAATGAACATGGTTAATGAATGTGAATGTGATCATCATACACGCGTGCGAATCTAAGGCCCCTACTTAGTAAGATTGGCATGGTTTAGGATGTGAAGTCGTGAGTGGCTTCACATGGCATGTGGTGCGTGATATGATCTTTGTATGGCATGTTAGTTATGTTATAACTAGTGGACATGTTAATGTTCTAGATTCGCATGACTTGTTTGATACTTGGTTGTATGATGATCTAAGTGATACACCTGGATAATGTAGCATACATATAATCCATTTGAATGTTAACCATGTATGATATATGTGTATGATTGCTTAAATGGTTTACAACACATAAAGTCACCAACGGGTCAAACGGGTTTACAACACTTAAATGTGTATGACCACCGGCGTGTACTTATAAGTCCTTTATGGACTGTAAGCCACACACCAACAGCGGTACTGAAGGTGCTGTAGGGCTGGTACGATGGTTTGAGAAGACGGAGTCCATTTTCTCCAAATGTAACTGCCACCTGCTGATCAGGTGAAATATGCCACCGGGACCCTGGAAGGTGCCGCTCTATCCTGGTGGAATGCACAAGTCCACATGCTAGGACAAGCGATGGCAAATGGACTTCCATGGGATGAATTCAAATGAATGATGACTGAGGAGTAGTGTCCTCGCAATGAAGTGCAGAAGCTAGAGATGGAGTTCTGGCAACTGAAGATGCAGGGCTCGGAAATCGAGGCCTACACCACCAGAACCCATGAACTAGCAACCCTATGCCCGGGAATGGTGAATGAAGTGC
This sequence comes from Flaveria ramosissima, assembly GCA_025215565.1. Lineage (NCBI taxonomy): Eukaryota > Viridiplantae > Streptophyta > Magnoliopsida > Asterales > Asteraceae > Flaveria > Flaveria ramosissima. The sequence continues at coordinate 9,511,284 of CM046038.1, read as the reverse complement.
ATAAGAGGGTTGAGCATCACATACGGGGATTAGTACCCGAAATTTAAAGTATGGTGACTGCTTCCAACCCAACCACAATTCAGCAAGCCATCCAGTTAGCTCATAAGCTAACTGACCAAGCAGTGGAGCAAGGACGTCTACCCAAGCGGGGCGCTGTGGCTAGCGTGCCCGACAACAAGAGAAAGTGGGATAGTGCTAACAACACCAAATTATCATCATTTTCTAGCGGTCAACCCCAACCTCAACAACAACAACAGCCAGTTCAGCAACAACGGAGGTTCGACAATAACCGTAACTTCAACCAAACGGCTGTAAATAATCAAGGACCCAGTGGTTATGGTGGTAGACATCCGAAGTGCACTCGGTGTAATTACCATCATGTGGGAAGGTGTGATAACTTCAAGTGTCAATGTTGTGGTAAGATTGGACACGCTGCAAAGGATTGTCGTGGTGAACTGTTAAGGAGGCCACAACAACCTCAGGAAACTCCCAAAGGTTGTTTTGAATGTGGGAAAGAAGGGCATTACAGGCGAAACTACCCACAACTAAGGAGAAATGGTAATGGCAACAACGGCAATGGTCACAACAACAACAACAACAACAACAACAACAACAACGGTAATAACAACAACGGTGGCAATGGTATTGGTAATGGCGGCAACAAAGATGGAGCCAAAGGGAGAGCCTTCGTCATTGGCTCAGGTGAGGCTCTAAATGATCCCACAACTGTTACTGGTAGGTTCTCTGTTAATGGTTGTTTTGCTACGGTACTATTCGATACTGGAGCCGATAGGATTTTCGTGTCCTTAAAGTTCTGTAGTCTTTTAAGTGATATACCCTCTGCTTTAGAATCTAAATACACCGTAGAATTAGCCGACGGTAAACAGATCCATGTACCGCATATCCTTAAAGATTGTAAGATAGAACTTGCTGGTCACACTTTCGCTATAGATCTTATACCTGTTACGCTGGGGAGTTTTGATGTGGTGATAGGCATGGATTGGCTCTCTAGCAAGCAAGCGGAAGTCATATGTCATGAGAAAATCATACGGATTCCGGTTGTTGACGAAATCCTTACAGTCAGAGGTGATAGGAGTGGTGCGGTGATAGGCATCATCTCATACATGAAAGCTCAAAAGTTGTTGCGAAAAGGTCGTTTGGCTATACTAGCACTAGTCACCGATAAGCAAGCAGAAGGAAGAAGAATGGAGGATATTCCCATAGTGCGCGACTTTCCAGAGGTGTTTCCAGAGGATCTTCCTGGATTACCACCTCACCACCAAGTGGAATTCCAAATCGAGTTGACTCCCGGCGCAGCCTCGATTGCTAGGGCACCTTATCGATTAGCACCGAACGAACTACAAGAGTTGTCATCACAACTCCAGGAGCTTTTAGATAAGGGCTTTATTCGACCTAGTACATCACCTTGGGGAGCCCCTGTCCTTTTTTTTTAAGAGAAGGATGGCACATTCCGAATGTGTATCGATTATAGGGAGTTAAACAAAGTAACAGTCAAGAACCGATACCCTCTACCTCGTATCGATGACTTGTTTGACCAGCTTCAGGGATCAAGTTATTATTCGAAGATTGACTTGAGATCCGTTATCATCAACTCAGAGTCTGAGAAGAAGACATTTCCAAAACTGCGTTTCGTACTCGTTACGGGTCATTATGAGTTCTTGGTCATGCCTTTTGGGTGACTAATGCACCTGCTGTGTTCATGGACCTCATGACCGTGTGTGCAAACCCTATCTCGATCAGTTCGTCATTGTGTTTACGATGATATACTGATATATATCTAGGACCAAGGAGGATCATGAAGAGCCTTACTACGAATGATCTTAGAACTACTGAAAAAGGAACAGCTGTACGCCAAATTCTCTAAGTGTGACTTTTGGATACAAGAAGTGCATTTTTAGGTCATATAGTTAATGAGAAAGACTACACCCAAAACGCCGAGTGAGATAAGACAATTTATGGGATTAGCAGGTTATTATCGACGATTAATAAAGGTGATCTCTAAGATCGCACAACCTCTCACGCCTTGACTCACAAAGGAACGACATACAAATGGGGTGAGAGTCAAAATCATCGGCTTTTCAATCGGTTTAAACAGAAACTCTGTACTGCCCCGATATTAGCACTGCCAGAGGGAATGGATGACTTCGTGGTGTATTGTGATGCATCCATTCAAGGATTGGGTTGTGTCTTGATGCAACGAGAAAAGGTGATAGCCTACGCCTCGAGACAATTAAAGGTTCATGAGAAGAACTATACCACCCATGACTTAGAATTAGGTGTAGTGGTTTTTGCCTTAAAGATTTGGAGACATTACTTGTACGTTACCAAGTGCACTATCTACACCGATCACAAGAGTCTTCAACATATCTTCGTGCAAAAAGAGTTGAATATGAGGCAACGACGTTGGGTGGAACTAATAAACGATTATGATTGTGCTATTAAGTACCATCCGGGAAAGGCGAACGTAGTTGCCGATGCCTTAAGCCGGAAGGAATCAGCTAAACCCAGACGGGTGCGAGCTTTACAGCTTACTATCAGTACTCAACTGCCCGAACAAGTTAAGGAGGCACAGATAGAATCTTTGAAAGCAGAAAATGTTGGTTCTGAGTCGTTAAGGGGAATGGATAAACAATTGGTGGTGAATGAGGATGGAATTCGGTATTTCATGGATAGACTTTGGGTGCCTGCCTATGGAAATCTGAGAGATTTAGTTATGAGTGAGGCATACAAATCTAAGTATTCTATACATCCTGGATCCGACAAGATGTATCATGACCTAAAGGCGCACTACTGGTGGCCTAACATGAAAGCGGATGTAGCTACGTATGTGAGCAAGTGTTTGACCTGCTCGAAAGTAAAGGTGGAATACCAAAAACCATCCGGACTGTTGGAACAACCCGAGATACCAATGTGGAAATGGGAACAAATCTCCATGGATTTTATTACCAAGTTACCCCGGACTAATACTGGTTGTGACACGATATGGGTCATTGTGGATCGATTGACAAAGTTTGCTCATTTTCTTGCAATTAAGGAAACTGACAAGATGGAGAAATTAACCCGACTGTACCTTAAGGAGATCGTTTCGAGACACGGTGTATCGATCTTAATTATTTCTGACCACGACGCTCGTTTCACGTCACACTTCTGGCAGTCATTGCAGAAATCTTTGGGTACACGATTAGATATGAGTACTGCTTATCATCCACAGACGGATGGCCAGAGTGAGCGTACCATACAGACATTGGAGGATATGCTACGTGCTTGTGTGATTGACTTCGGGAATAACTGGGAAATTCACCTGCCATTGGTGGAGTTTTCTTATAACAACAGTTATCATACTAGCATACAGGCAACACCTTTCGAAGCGTTGTATGAGAGAAAATATAGATCACCAGTTTGCTGGGCGGAAATTGGTGATAGCCAGCTAACAGGTCCCGAGTTAATTCATGAGACAACCGAGAAGATTGTACAGATACGAAACCGTATGGCTGCAGCTAGAAACAGACAGAAGAGTTATGCTGACAAGAGAAGGAAACCTTTAGAGTTTCATGTTGGTGACAAGGTTTTATTGAAGGTCTCACCATGGAAAGGCGTAGTTCGGTTTGGCAGGCGAGGAAAGCTAAATCCGAGGTACGTTGGACCATTTGAAATAGTGGAAAGAATAGGTCCAGTGGCCTATTGACTAGCCCTACCTAATTCGCTAAGTGGAATCCATGATGTATTTCACGTATCAAACCTAAAAAAGTGCATAACTAATGAAACAATGGTCGTACCACTAGAAGAAGTTCAAGTGGATGAACAATTGCGTTTTATTGAAGAACCAGTCGAGGTGATGGACCGTGAGGTGAAAACACTTAAGCAAAGCAAGATACCCATTGTCAAAATCCGTTGGAATTCGCGACGTGGACCGGAATTCACATGGGAACGAGAAGATCAAATGAAGCTTAAGTATCCTCAACTATTCGAAAAGACGATGCCAGCAGACGAAGGTATTGATTTAAATTTCGGGACGAAATTTCTTTCAACATGGGGATGATGTGACAACTCATCAAAAATTCACTTGATTTCGATTTCTGTGTGCCAATGCAGTAGACCAGTGATGGAACACTCTCACCATGTAACGCAATTTTCGGGACGAAAATTCTTTCAACATGGGGATAATGTGACATCCGGTAAATTTCCGTTACCAAACTCCGTTAATTCCGTTAAGTCTTGCATACACGTGTCGTAAGCACACACTAGTTGTCGTTTAACGTTGGTGACCTAATAATAATTAATAATGTTAAATTAATGATAATCTAATTGACAATGTGATTATGGTATTATGTTTATGTGTTTGCATGTTTTAAATGTTAATTAGGAAATTTATCGCGTAACGTGGAAACGTGCCTATTTATTCGTATGTCTTGTGGTTTTATAAAAATAAAATATATAATGATTATCATTAGTTTATATCTTTATATTATTAAGTTAAAAACACTTTACAAAGAGTTTAAAGTCTAGTTTTTATAAAATACCAAAACACAAGGGTTTAAATGGTAATTATGCAAATTAAATTAAATAAAACAACCCAAACCCTAGCCCCCACCCCCATTCGGCCGCAAACACCCCTCACACACCCTCACCATTGCAAATTCGACCAAGAACAAGCATCAAAGCCTCGGATTTGTTTGATTTCAAGGATTACTACACGTTGGAATCATCAATTACAAGTTAACACACGTTTAAAGGTTAGATTTTACAAATTTTTGTGAGTCTTTTTGTTAGGGCCGAACCCTAATTCGTGAATGATTGTTCATGGGGTCGAAATTGATGTTGTTTGATGATGTTAGTATGTTAGTTGGATTGTATACATGTTGTTTAACGTTGATTATGCATGAATGATACGTTTTTAATGGATTGATCATGAACTTTGATTCTAGAGAAACCCTAATCCGAAAATTGGTGTGATTATGTGTAATTGATGATTGTATGATGAATGTATGTTGGTTAATAGGTTGTATGAATGCTAGGTTACATTGATCTTGTATGAAATTGATGAATTGAAGTTGGTGTTTATAGGTTACTAATAATAGTAACTTTATTTTCATGACATGATGAGTTGATGATGGATTGATGTTGTTGATGTGTTTATGATGATATTTAGGTGTTAGATTGTTGATATGAATGCTAGAAATCTTGGAATGGATGTTGTTGTTCATATCTTGCCAAAAGTGGAAACTTTTGTTCATTGATTAATGGATTACGATGATTAGGCATTGTTGATCATGTCTAGATGTTGTTATGAGCTTGAGATGGTATAATTGTGATGAATTCATGAATACATTGAGTGTTTGATAGATGTTGGAATGTACTTTCGCAAAAGGGAAACTTTATTTGCACAAAGTTTGAAAGATGATAGTTTGAACATGTTTGGGATATTAGGAGCATGTTAGTATGTTCATGGATGAATTCTAATATGGTAGAACATGTTAATTTAGTTGTATGGGATGCTTGGATAATCATGGGTGATGTTTGGACTTTGATGATCATGTATGATATTGATGTTGGTTAGTAGTTATGACATCATGTTAGGGGCTGGAAATTGATTGTTGTGATGTATGTTGAATGCAATGAACATGGTTAATGAATGTGAATGTGATCATCATACACGCGTGCGAATATGAGGCCCCTACTTAGTAGGATTGGCAGGGTTTAGGATGTGAAGTCGTGAGTGGCTTCACATGGCATGTGGTGCGTGATTTGATCTTTGTGTGGCATGTTAGTTATGTTATAACTAGTGGACATGTTAATGTTCTAGATTCGCATGACTTGTATGATACTTGGTTGTATGATGATCTAAGTGATACACCTGGATAATGTAGCATACATATGATCCATTTGAATGTTAACCATGTATGATATATGTGTATGATTGCTTAAATGGTTTACAACACATAAAGTCACCAACGGGTCAAACGGGTCAACTGAGTCAAACGTATTTATTTTCTGAAACCTTGAGTCTTTGGTTGTAGTGTGCTTAGCGTTTCACATGTTCTCTGTTGCACGTACTCATATACTTATATGATCTAGGTAACATCTGAAGGTTGTCTGTCCACTCTGTCTGTCAAGTAAAACTCTAAGTATCTATTACGTATATCAGGTGAGTTCATGCCCCACTCTTTACTTAATCTCTTTTGGGGGAGATAGCATACTGGTAAACTACAAACTCTTTATATATTCAAGTTGTGCATAATATTAATATAATGCTGATATCCTGGAAAAGTCCTCACACTTTCGAATTGTTAATATTGAATAGCGGAGAAATTTGGGTAGTACTACTGGGTCTGACGAGCCCCACCTGTGTGACTCGAGGTCAACCGGGTGCAATTTGTCCTATGTAACATTTTCACGACCTGTTAAGTCGTGACAGGAGGCAACAACGTAACACAGTCAGCTTCAATTGCGAAATCACTATGAGTTAATATTTAATGTTAATGGACTAGCTATCTGGTACAATGCACTACTTTTATATCTCTAATTGATAGGATCGGATCTAGTTTGATCAATTAGATTTGAATTTGCAGCGGAATATAACAGAAATAAGATCAAATTCAAGCAAGATAAGAATGAATATGCAATCACACAATGACGATTATAGAGAGAGAAATTTTCTGTTAATGGAATATTTTCATTCACGCTAATGCTTCGGTTACAAAACAACTAGGTCAACATTCCTTTTATAGAGGAATGTGACGTCAGTTGATGTCACTTGATAGTGACATCTAACTGATTTAACAACTACTAAAAATAACTAATTATCTACTGAAGATGTCCACAACAACTGAGGACACTTCACAAAAAGTCTAAGTGTAAAACAAAATTACAACTACTGAAACTATAACATCTGAAGTGTAAGAACTTCAGATGTTTTACAATAATAAAACTACTGAAAGGAAACTACTGAAAGGAAACTACTGAAAGGTAAAAACATTACAACTATTGAAAGGAAACACTTCAGCTGTTTGAGACAACTTCTGAGAACTTGGTCTTCAAACTTTGTCTTCAACATATGTCTTCGGACTTTGTCTTCAGCCTTTTATCTTCAGACTTTGTCTTCAGACTTTTATCTTCAGACTTTGTCTTCAGTCTTTTATCTTCAGACTTTGTCTTCAGACTTTTATCTTCAGACTTTGTCTTCAGACTTTTATCTTCAGACTTTGTCTTCAGACTTTGTCTTCAGCTGATGTAGATCTCTTCAATTGTTGGCAGACATATTTTCTGGATCAGCTCAGAAATCACCAAGTCAAGCTCAGGCCAGGAAGAGGTTTCAAAAATTTGATTGGCAAAAAAATGAATAGGTACTCTGTCTTGGGGAATTTGGACACAGAGCTGTTACCCCAATCATTTAAACCTACTTCCCAATGATGAGTCTGTAAGACTCTCTGACATAGGCCTCAAGGAGAACAACTTTACCTTCAATTGTGAGTTCTTCAACTTCACTCTCAAAGAAGAACTCAGGCCCATAGTACTCAGACAAATATCTCACAGTCTTTCCATTCTTCAGCTCCACAGTTGTTATTTCTCTGTAAGCAAACTCATCAGGATGAGTACCTTCAAGTAACAACTGGAGCTCATTTCTTCTGATTTCTTCAAGCTTCTTGTAAATTAACCCCTTCTTCACCATTTTGTTTTCCAACAAAGTTTGTGGGGTCATCTTAGTCTTGTAAGCTCGCTTGAAATCATCAAGGATTTCCCAGGGTGACACTACAATGGCCAGCATTATCACAGCATCAACAGTCTTTCTCACTTGGCCATTGTATCTACTTGGAATATTTTCTTATGAATCCTGTCACTAACTCTGGGGTCAGGCCAAATCCTTACTCTCTCTTTCTGATACTGAAAGGTAAATCTGAGAGCATACAACCCCTGAGCATGTATCTTCATTGCTTGTATGGATGAAGACTTGGGAAATTCCTTGTCAACCATCCTTAACAACTGCTCATCGTGTGTTTCTGCTGTTCTTCTTCTTCAATCTTCACTTTAACCATTTGCCTTTGAGTTTCAGGAGTTATTGTTGTTGGTTGACTCCTAGGCTCAGGTTTTCATTTTGATCACAGCAGAGATTGGCAGACTATCCTCTTCATCATCTTCTTCTTCTTCTTCCATCCTCTCAACACCCTTCTCTTTCTCTTAGGTGCATCACTGGTGGTAGATTGAGTGGGTTTCTTGGGTAAAGGAGTTGGTTTTGAGGGTTGTGAGGTTGGTTGTTTTGATGATTGTGAGATTGGTTTTTTTTGAGGGTTGTGATGGGTTGATTTTTTTGGAGGTTGTGAGGATGATTTTGAGGGTTTTTTTGGTAAGGGAGATTGTAAAGGCTGCTCTATCATTTTGGTTGTGAGGGTGGCTTTGGATAACTTAGCCATGTCAGACCTTTTCCCAGCACCAGCTTCATCCAGAGCTTCTTTGATCAGACCTTTGTTGAAGGTTTCAGAAGAGCTGATTTTGGTGGTTATCTCCAAAATACTGTCTCTAGGCCATGACTTGACTTCAATGATAGGTCTTCCCAAGTGTTTTGATAAGAATCTAATCATAGCCTCCAATCTTTCCCTTTCTTTCTCATTGCAGCTTGCCCATCTATTTTCAATCTCCTGAATCTCAAGCCTTCTGATCTCAGAATCAAGTTTGGCAGTATCAAAGCCTTGTCTGAAGAGCTGATCAATAATCCTGTCCATGGATCTGCTGTGTTGCTCATCAGCTTCTTTGATCATTTCCTCCAACTTCTTCTCATCCTCAGTCTGTTCACCAGCACTTTTCTTTCTTTTGTAAGTAATTATCTCTTTTCCTTATTCTCTATGGCTTCTTCCTCTTCAACTCTCTTTCTTTTATCTTCTTTCACTGACTTAGACTCCCCTTTTTGGTTGCATTGGGTTCAGGGGTTGAATGTCAGAAAGTTTCTTTGACACAGCATCATCCACAAGGGTTTGAAGATTTGAGAAAATCCTCTCATCAATGGTTTGATGGACAATAGTAGTGATGATGGAGTGATGAGAGGTAAAGGAGGATTTAAAGCAGCAACCATTTGCTCAGAGGGGTTCTTCCCTGAGAAATGGTGCCTGAAACAGAGGCTGGTGGCTTATTTGATGAGAGTGGCTCAATGTTTGGGAGAGCTTCAACAGAAGCTGCCATCTGTGGGTTAATTAGGGCAGATGGACTTGATTCCTGAGACATTTTGGCAAGTAGTTCTTGTAATCTACATACCTCAGCCTCAAGAATTGTGTTTTGGGCTAGAACTTCAAAGAAAAAGCCCAGGTCATCATCAGTGTTAGCTGAATAAGCTGACCTCCTGAGTAAATCAGGATGAACATGTGCTGAGTGTAGATCAGTAATCACATGTGCCCTTTTGTCTTGGAACTGGGGACTTCCTGCCTCAGGATTAAGTCCTTCATTGGCAGTTGCCTCTGGTGAGGTCTTAGAGATGATACCAGCTTCATCCTGTTCATGTGTTGAAACAGGGGAAGAGGTAGCCTCACCAGATGTTCTAGTCTCCTCATCTACACTGGGAGATTGAACTTTATAATCCCTATGCTGTGGGTTGTTAACTACATTATGATCCTCTCCCTCAGCTGTTGAGGTTTTCCAAGTGTTAACAGGTTTCTGGGGAGGGGTAGAGGAATGTAGTTGAGTCAACACTTGTGCAATGACTGCAGTTGGGCTTGTAGGGGTGGTTTCAGTGGGAGATAGAGGTGAAAAGGATTGCACCCGGGGTGAATGGTGCTCTTCAATGGCAATCTTCTCAAGTGAGAGAGATTCCAGTAATGTGACTTCCCCAATGTTGGTTGCATCAGGATCCTGTTGAGAGGATAACTGAGCGGTTTCAGCTGGTGGAGTCGTTGAAACTACAAGGGGATTAAGACTAGTAGTTTCATCTTGCGTTTGTGCTGCAGGGGTATCATCAGGGGACTCAACTCCCTGAGTAGCCTTTTTGGTTTTCTTGGATTTTGGTTTGGAGGGGACTTTAGATCTGGAGGTGGAGGCTGTGGGTTCCCTCTGCTTGGGTTTTAGCAGTTTGGCAGCCTCTTTGAGTTGTGGATTGGAGTTGTGCCTGGAGTATACTTTGGCAAAACTACCAGAGCAGGGACTCCAAGGCCAACAAGGCCATCAGATTTTAATTGATTAAGAATTATGGCCATAAGAAACCTTGGATATAATATCCATCTATTAGCCACAGGTTTCATTGCCAAATCTTTTAATTCCAAAAATATTATTTCAGAAAAATTTAGGCTTTGGCGTTCAAGGATAAAATACAATACCTGTTTCCACCTAGATGCCATTTGATCCCATGAAGATGTTTTGGGGGCAAGACAGACATTGATCATATGAAAAATGAGCCGCTCAGCATCATGGAAGTGCTTCTTCAGAATAGTAGTAGCACTTAGGTCACCCTCATAACCATGATTAACAAAGGATAAATCAATGGTGCCTTTGGGGTATCTGGTGACATAGGTGGCATCATTCAGGTCTAGGGTTTGACGAATGATCTCAGAAGTGATAACCACCTTTTTCTGGTTGACAAACGACTGGAGAGTGATCGAGTCATCAATCTCTGCAGTATGAATAGTGACGTTTGTCCAAAATTGGCGAAGGGTATCGGGATAGATGGTAGGATTCAAGAGGAAGGCTGTGCGATATTGGGAATCAACCATCAGATCAATGGCAGCATCAAACTTGTTCCAAAAGGCTGATTTGGTAAGGTAAGCGACACAGTTGTGTCGAGGTTTGATTTGCATGGTCGCCATTAATGGAAGATGAACGTTTGGAAAGTGAGTTATGAAAAGTTTGAAGTTAGGGTTAGGTATATATAGGTTATGAAACGGTTGAAAGAAAACAATTGAAAGTTTTGGTGTGAGTCATCAGTTGTTAGAAAACAACTGAAGACATGGTTTTAACTTTCAGATGTTGTAAACAACTGAAGACTTGGTGTTGGTCATCAGTAGTTGTAAACTACTGAAGACTTGGTTTTGGCTTCAGTTGTTTTGAAATGAAACAGTAGTTTTTGTCGTCAATTCACAAAGTTCAGCTGTTTCAATGACCTTAACACTTACTCATCAGATCATCGGATTTTCAGATGTTTCATTGGTCATCAGTACTTATCTATTATAAAAGACATCAGTAGTTTGAACTACATCAGTACTTTTTAACAAATCAAGTACTTCAGTACTTTTAAGTAGTTTAGTCTTCAGTAGTTATAAAAACTGCTGAAGATAAAATGACTTATCAGCACTTATTTTTGACAGCATTATACTAATGCTCATCAGTATTTATTGACTAAGAGCATCAGTCGTTGTCAAATTATTCTAGTTGCAGCATACCAAGCCTGAGTACAAGATTATGGAAAGTTGCACTGTCCAAAGGCTTAGTAAATATATCTGCAAGCTCATCAGCACTAGGCACAAACTTTGGATCAATCAGACCTTTTTCATAACAATCCCTGATAAAATGATGTCTGATCTCAATATGTTTGGTCCTAGAATGCTGGACAGGATTCTTAACAATACAAAGAGCTGAAGCACTATCCATTAGTAAAGGAGTCTTAGTCTCTGTAATGTCATAATCCAATAATTGATTTTGAAGCCAGAGTACCTGAGATGTACAGCTTGCTGCTGCAATGTACTCTGCTTCAGCTGTGGATGTAGCAACTGAAGTTTGTTTCTTACTCTGCCAAGAAACTAAACAGTTTACTAGAAATTGGCATCCACCAGAAGTTGATTTTCTGGTTAACTTACACCCTGCATAGTCACTATCAGAGAAAGCAACTAATTTGCAAGAGTGCCCAATGGAATACCAAAGTCCTAGATATTGAGTTCCTTGCAAATATCTAAAGATCCTCTTGACTGCAATCATATGGGAATCTTTAGGTGCAGCCTGAAATCTAGCACATACACAAGTTGCAAACATAATGTCTGGTCTAGAAGCTGTAAGGTACATCAAGGAACCAATCATACATCTGTAAAGAGTTTCATCAACTGCTTTACCTTTCTGATCAGCATCCAGTTGTGTGTTGCTGCACATGGGAGTAGAACAGGGCTTACAGTTTTGTAAATCAAACTTGGTTAACAAATCTTTTGTGTATTTTGACTGATGAATGAAAGTTCCATCAGCCATTTGTTTGATTTGGAAACCCAGAAAGAACTGTAATTCTCCCATGTCACTCATTTCAAACTTTGTTGCATCAATTTAGTAAATGCATCACACAACTGTGGATTAGAGGATGCAAAAATAATGTCATCTACATAAATTTGAACAAGGAGCTTATGCATGCGTACTTTCTTAATGAACAAAGTTTTATCCATGGAGCTTCTAGTGAAATTATTTTGAAGAAGAAAGTTAGATAGTGTTTCATACCAGGCTCTGGGTGCTTGTTTCAACCCATAAAGAGCCTTATCAAGCTTATACACCCAATCTGGATGTTTATGATCTTCAAAACCTGGTGGTTGACACACATAAACCTCTTCTTTTATTTTACCATATAAAAATACACTTTTGACATCCATTTGAAAAACATTAAGGTTATGGAAAGCAGCATAAGCTAAAAACAATCTGATTGCCTCCAGTCTGGCTACAGGGGCAAAGGTTTCATCATAATCAATACCTTCTTCTTGTGAAAACCCCTGTACAACCAGTCTTGCCTTGTTCTTAACAATTTGGCCTTTTTCATCAGTTTTATTCCTAAACACCCATTTAGTGCCTATTGCACACTTACCTTGGGGTAGAGGAACCAGTTCCCACACTTGCTGCTTTGGAAATTGAATAAGCTCAAGCTGCATGGCTTCAACCCATCCATTGTTCCTTAATGAAACATGATAATTCTTTGGCTCTTGCTGACTGATGAAGAGAGCATAGAGACAGAAATTGGACAATTGACTTCTTGTTGAAACACCAGCATTAATATCACCAATGATCTGGGACATGGGATGATTCTTCAATTCTTGTTATTCAATAATATCTGTGCAAGTGTTTGTAGGAGATTCAGCAGCAACAGATGTTGATTCAGATTCTTGAAACCTAGACTGAGATGGCAGTTCAAATGAAGTAGAGGGTTCAGAAATTTCATCAGCATTTGTTGTGAATGGAACTGCTGAAGCTACAAGAACATCAAGTGTAGTAGACACAGGCAGATGATCACTACAACTTGCATTTATACCATCAGATGGAGAGGATGGAACTTCAGAAACAATAACAGGTGGAGACTGATATGGAACATATTGCAGAATGTCCAAATCAAACAACTCCACAGGTTTGGAGGAATTTTGTCTTTTGGAGATTCATTAAACTTGACATGCAAAGTTTCTTCAACAATCTTTGTTCTGCAATTAAAAACTCTGTATGCCTTGCAAGTAGATGAATACCCAACAAAATACCCTGCATTCACCTTGGGTTCAAACTTCTGAAGTGGATTCTTTGTGTTAAGAATATAACAGGGACACCCAAATACTCTAAAGAATGAAATTAGAGGGGCCAAATGATGTAATAACTCATAAGGAGTCTTCATCAACCTCTGATTCACTAATACCCTATTCTGTACATAGCAAGCTGTGTTGACAGCTTCAGCCCAAAAGGTTAGTGGCAAACCTGAGTCAGCCAACATTGTCCTTGCGGCTTCAATAAGGGTCCTGTTCTTTCTCTCCACCACTCCATTTTGCTCAGGAGTTCTTTGAATACTATATTGTCTCTTGATTCCCTTAGACAAATAGAATTCATCAAGAGTGTGATTCCTAAACTCTGTGCCATTATCACTTCTCACACATTTGACTGGAAGTGAATGCTGCTTTTGTTGGGTTTGTTGGACCTTTAACAAACTAGTTTAACCATTTAAACTGAGAAAACGCAGCGGAATAATAGATTAATATCATGTTGTAATCAGAAAATTAAAAGTTCATAACTTTGTTTCAACAAACCCAAAACATAAGGATCATTCATATGTGTTTGAACCAGCTATCAAGAGAAGGAAACAACCAAAACAACATCAACAAACTACCTTTGTAGGCTGCTGAAAATGTGAATGAAACACCTTCCATCAGGGCTGCTAAAACGTGATTTGGGTGAAGAAAAGGCTGCTCTTGAATGGCCAAAACACCTAAGTAGATGTCCTCAAGTGTCCATACCCACAAGCCTCTAATAAAACACCATCTTTGCTAGGATTTGAACACCAAATCGGATCAAGAAGGCTGCTGGAACCTCTATTCCAGCCGTGAACATCAACAAGGATGTTAGAACTTTGTTCCAGCCATGATATCTTTCTTCCAAAAGAAAGATCATGTTCTTGTGACCCTTTTGCATATAAAAGAGTGAGAGAGATCTGAAAATTAGGGTGTGTATGTTCTATGAGAGCAAAACCCAAGAGAAAACCAAAAACAAAACAAAGGGGATGGGCAGCCAAGAGGGGCGGCCAAAACCCCTATTAGGGTTGTTCTCTCCTTTTGATTTTTCCAAAATGGTCCTTGTATATTGATCTTTTGTTAAACTAAAGATTAATATAGATATATATATAATTAACCTTTTAATTATATAACATACACACACTTTTATTATTTGATGTTATTTAACTAAATTAAACAACATTACAAATAATGTCCATGAACAAAATATCCATATAAGTTGTTCAATCTCATATGCAACTTATTTAGAAAACCCATTTTCTAAATTGGTGTTTTTATTTAATTGCATGATCATATCATCAATTAAATATTAATTGGTGTTTGCTAAGCTTGTTATTGGGTATGACCCGACTTGGATCATAACGTACTAACCACATCAATGTTCTATGTGTCATGGGCATAAAGAATCCAACAATCTCCCACTTGCACAAGATACATAGAAGATTGATGCAAGCAGTAAATACCGCCTAACAACGGTTTACTACCCTTAATACGCATGACTATAAGCCATTCAATAACATCATCCTCTTCAAGTTCCAAACTTGAAATGATTTAGGTGAATCAATCATTTATCCTTTTGTTACAGATGTCATGTTAAATCCAAGGACACAGAATGATCATTCCTTGTTGATTTAACTTAATCAGGCCTTAGACATCATACTCTCAACGAATAAGAGGAACAAATCCCATCTTGACTACATACGTTTCTCACAATCACCTTATGTCATACCTGAACATAGCCTTATGTACTGACCATTATTTCATATCAGCGAAGAACTAGCTCAAGGTATAACACTTGGTGAATATCAAAACCCAATATGTATCTCAGGTCAGAGGATACCAAATGATATTCGCCTTTACTCAAATTTACTTATGATCAATCAATAAGATTCCATGTAGTAAGATTTGAGACGCGGGTCAGTCCAATATTCGTATCCCACGAATATCTATGAACCTTGGCAGCAACCAATTGCTCTATATTCATGCCTTATGAATATCCACCAATCCAAGTTCATAATAGTCTTACATTCATATTTGTTCCCACAAATATGACCGACTACGGACATTTAGAATAAAAGAATTATTCATGGATGTAAACATGCTAAAAGGGAACATAACTCAAATATATAAAAGAGTTAAATATAACAATGTTCCATTTTTATATGCTAAACAGATCAATTCTAATCACCAGAAAATCGAAGTCCTAAGGCACAAGTATGATCCTCATACTTTGCCCTCATCAAGGAGCTTCGTTAGTGGATCAGCAATGTTTTGATCTTTATGAACTTTACGAATATATATCTTTACCCTTTTCAACTCTATACCTTATGATGTTGAATCTCCGCTCAAGGTGCTTAGTCTTTTGATGAGTACGGGGTTCCTTGATTTGAGCAATCCCACCCATGTAATTACCAAAGATTTCTAGGGGTCTTGAATGGTAAAGACCATCCCTAGATAAGCAATGGACAAATTTATCCATGCAGCTTCTAAAGCTGCCAATGAAGTGGCTATGTATTCGGATTTTGTAGTGAACAATGCTACCGTGTCTTGCTTTGAACCTTTCAAGGACAATTCTCCTCCATTCATAATGGAAGTATACCCCGATTGTGATCGAAAATCATCTTGATCAGTTTTGGAAGCCTGCATCCGTGTAACCCTTTACAACGACTTCCTTTTCAATAGATCCGTATATTAGAAACAAACCCTTAGTCCTACTAAGGTATTTCAATATACTTTTAAGAGCCATCCGATGGTTATTTCTATTGGTATCTACTTTGTCATACTTAATAAGCATGACTCGTCCGGTCTAGTGCATATCATCACACAAATGATGGATCCTATAGCAGATGCGTATGGGATATCATTCATTTGATTTTGCTCATCCTATGAGCTTGGACATTGAGACGTAGTCAACACTGTCCCTCCTTGAATAGGTACCATACCTTTCTAAGAGTTTTTTCATCTTGAACCTTTTTCAAGATTTTATCAATATATATGCACTTTGGTTTAACCCTATCAACCACCTCGATATATCCTTATAGATCCTTATTCCAAAATATGGGTGGCTTAAACGAGATCTTATATGAAAAACATCTTCCAAGCTAGGTTTTAACACCTTCTAAGGTTGGAATATTATTTCCAAATAGTAGTGTGTCATCAACATACAACACTAAGAATACAATTATGCTCCCACTAGCCTTTATATATATACACAACCTTCTCGATGCTTGTTTCAATCCATAGATTGATCACTTTAACTTATATACATTATTAGGATGTCATGTATCGACAAAACCATCATGCTGAACTGTATGGACAATCTCTTCGAGATGTTCACTAAGAAAAGCGGTTTTGACATCCATTTGCCAAAACTCATATTCAGAATATACAGTTATGGCACATGATATCCTAATCGACTTTAGCATTGCCACGGGCGCAAGAGCTTCATCATAATCAACCAATTGAGTTTGATGGAAACCTTATGCTATAAGTCTTTGATTTATAAGTATTCAAGTCTCCATGCATATCTGTTTTCGTCTTGAAAACCCACTTGTATCCAACCGGTTTGGAGTTAAGAGGAGGGTCAACCAATTCTCAAACTTGGTTGTTATACATGGATTGCATCCTTACGTTCACGGCTTCTAGCCATTTGTCCCAATCCAAATTGGACATAGCATCTTGGTATATGGTTAGCCTACAGGGGTCAACCACATAGCATCCATTCTTGGAATATTCATATCACTTAGTTGGAATACTAACTCTACCAGATTTGTGAACGTTTTGTGTATATTTATCAACCTCTTGATTATCATCAACAACCTCTTGTTGGTAGCTAGTGTCAACCAAAAGTGTACCGGCTTGTGAATTTTGATCCTTATCAAGTTCCACAGTTCTATTCGTCATTCCTTCCATAAAGAACTCGGTTTCCAAGAACTTAGCCTTTCGAGCAATAAATACTTTTGCTTTGTTGAGTCGAAGAAACAGTATCCTATATAGTCTCTAGGATATTCAACTAATCCACACTTTCTTGGTCCGGGTCATATTCAAAATATGAGACTTAAAGAGCAATGCGAAAACCCAAAATGATAAAGATGGTAAGCTCATAGCCATAATAAATTGAACCATATCCAAATAGGGTTCAGTTTCTTCTTTATCAGAATGAAGAACACAGATGGTTATGTAGAGTTGATATTCTACTTCATTATTGAAGATTTTGAACATTTCAAAAGCTTCATACTTATGTGTCATCAAGTGCACACAATAATAGCGACTGTAATCGTCGGTAAAATAATGAAGTATCTTTCACCAATCTTTGTCATTGTCTTAAAAGGACTACATACATCCAAATGTATCATTCCTAGTAAGTCTTTTGGTTCACACTTATCAAATGAAACATTTTCATTTGTTTCCAAAAGACCATTCTTTTGAAGTGTTTGAATCCAATTCTTGTTTATGTGACTAAGACGATAATGTCAAAGATAATAATAACTTAAACCCATTTTAAGTTTCTTGGTGCTCAATGTGTATAATAAGTCATTATAGGACGAATTATCATGAACCAATTCATGGATATCATTAAAAGGTATGTCCTTAAAATGAAATACATCATCCATAAAACTTAATACCATTATTTACAAACTTTAAATCATGATCACATTGTTTCAATAGGAAACATTAATTATGTTCCTAGTCAAACTAGGTGCATACAAAAAATTTTGAGAACAACTTCCAAACCATTTGAAAGTCTCAAAACAGAGTTTCCCTCCTTGAAGCGCACATTTCTTTGAACCCCTTTGCATTAATTGCAAGTATGAGTCTCACATCCGGTATCCAATACCCATGTGTTTTGAAGAAATGACATTTAATACAATGTGTGAATCATGGAAATTGTATTTGAGGTTTGCCCAACATCCCTCTTGTCTTTCAACTCCTTGAGATAGGAGGGACAATTCCTTTTCATTATCCTATCTCTCCATACTCAAAGCATGGATCATTCTCCATTACCTTAGGCTTCGTAAGCTTAGGTTTTTTTGAGGTTTCGCTTTAAACTTTGCTTTGATGTATTCCTTTCCTTTGGCGATAATTGCCTTAGGATCGGGATTGGTCATTTCTTATAGCCTCCCTCATTGACTGAGAGAATAGGTAGAACCTCTCTACCCATCCCTGCCTCGGTTGCTTTGAGCATTGCGTGAAGTTCACCAATGCTCTTGTCCCACCCATTCATATTACAGTTTATTATGAATGTCTCAAACCTTTAGTTAGGCAATCAAGGATCAAATCCTTGGCTAACTACTTTGAGACAGGACAGTTAAGCATCTTGAGGCTATCAATGTGGCTTTTCATCTTAAAATATATAAGATGATATCGATTGGGTTTCTTCCATGTGACATGTATAAAGTTCTCGAACCGTTTCGTAGCAGTCTACTAAAGTTTGTTGAAGGAACATTTCCTTCAACTAGATTATCATGTCATATGCCCCATGATGCTCCAAACCCTTTTGGAGTTCGGGAATCATATTCCCAACATGAGGTAGGATACTTGCACAGAATCCTTAGTGTGCCTAAGCCAATCGTCAAAAGGCCTTAACATCAACAGCGTTGGTTGGTGAGGTATGGGATCGTCAAGGACATAGGCCTTTACTCATTTTTGAGAACGATTCTCAAATTTCAAAATTGAGTCCATAAGTTTATTATGGTTAAGACGATCCCCTTTTAAGATAGTTCTCGGTGATAGGGTAGGGACGGTCGGGGTAGTAGCATCGTGGTTTGCGGCCATTACTACAAAATTACAAAGTTCATTTTAGTATTTCTGAAAAATTGCATTTTAACTATTAATACCCTTTACATGTCTCATAGACAATTAATAATTAAAATCTAGAATCCAACGTTACATTTAAATGATGGTTAGGTGACCTTTATCCCATTATTTAAATTAACAAGGTAGTCAACAGTTGACAATTGCAACCTATTGCAACTTCTAGTCTTATGGGATCGGTTAAACATCATATGTTTAGTCGGCATGTTTAATCCCATCAACACCATTGTACGCCATGCTTCGGTGACCATAATCACATGGTTTCCAATTCAAGTCGTCCTACTTACACACACGTGTGAGTTTTCACATACAAGCAGTTAGGTGACCTTTATCCCACAAGTACGTTAGACTCACCTCAAAGATACAAGTTCCCTACAAGTGGTTAGGTGACCTTTATCCCACAAATAGTTCCCAAGAGATTCGAGT
The DNA here is from genome assembly GCA_025215565.1 of Flaveria ramosissima. Lineage (NCBI taxonomy): Eukaryota > Viridiplantae > Streptophyta > Magnoliopsida > Asterales > Asteraceae > Flaveria > Flaveria ramosissima. Next base: position 9,491,602 of record CM046038.1, on the reverse strand, counting down.
GTCGTGTAAAAGGATGGTGTTAGACTTGTTACCAAAGGGATTTAAGTTTCCATTAATTCTAGTTATGAAAACTCTATGTACCTTGTATTCGCATGCTTTTAAATACATGGTACCCTATTGTTTATTTTTAATAAAACCTCTTTTATTAAATCATTAATCCTTTTAATAACCTTTTATTAACCACTTAATGATTAGAAACCATAAATTTTTAGCTTGTTAAGTTTGCTAATGAGTTTGTTTTGCATATCCAAATATCAAACAACAATCATACAACAAACAACCAAACAAGCATAATCATACAAACATATGTGCATAACCATAGCCACTAAGTTGACTACACTTGTTTGCCATCACAAGTGTTGTCATAAGGTCTTTCCTAAGGGTTGAACACAACACAAGATGAGATCTCCAAAGACCCCCACTTGAACTTGCATCCAAATGCTTCAAGTTCATCCCTTGTGTCTTCCTTTTGTGCTTTCTTCCCGAGCATCTTCTTTTACAAAATATATATCCTAATACATATTTTCTAGTAAAAGAAAAATACTCCTAATCTATTTATTACATTGCCAAATGAATAAACAAATTACAACCCAAATAGAAACGCAAAAGAAATTATTACAACCCATAAAGAATGAATACAACCAACATGACAAGATTACAATCAACCAAATCCAAAACACACATGGTCAAGGCTATGTTATGCACTAAAACATGTATCCATATACATCATTTCAAGAACTAAATGAACCCCTTGTTATAACCTTAAAGTTCTGGCCAACATGAACCAAAACTTTAGGGTTATGTCCAAAATAATATAATCAACCATTTGATGTCATGCTTTCAAGGTTTAATCATAAGCATGCATGATATAACCTTGAAAGGTTGGGGAATCACCATATCATCACAAAACAGCCCCTATTAGGTTGTTAAAGTCCTATAAAACCAATTTTACAAGGACAAATGAAGCTATTCATCCACATATCCGGCTCTAGATGCCAATGTTGGGTTTGTTGGACCTTTAACAAACTAGTTTAACCATTTAAACTGAGAAAACGCAGCGGAATAATAGATTAATATCATGTTGTAATCAGAAAATTAAAAGTTCATAACTTTGTTTCAACAAACCCAAAACATAAGGATCATTCATATGTGTTTGAACCAGCTATCAAGAGAAGGAAACAACCAAAACAACATCAACAAACTACCTTTGTAGGCTGCTGAAAATGTGAATGAAACACCTTCCATAAGGGCTGCTAAAACGTGATTTGGGTGAAGAAAAGGTTGCTCTTGAATGGCCAAAACACCAAAGTAGATGTCCTCAAGTGTCCATACCCACAAGCCTCTAAGAAAACACCATCTTTGCTAGGATTTGAACACCAAATCGGATCAAGAAGGCTGCTGGAACCTCTATTCCAGCCGTGAACATCAACAAGGATGTTAGAACTTTGTTCCAGCCATGATATCTTTCTTCCAAAAGAAAGATGATGTTCTTGTGACCCTTTTGCATATAAGAGAGTGAGAGAGATCTGAAAATTAGGGTGTGTATGTTCTAGGAGAGCAAAACCCAAGAGAAAACCAAAAACAAAACAAAGGGGATGGGCAGCCAAGAGGGGCGGCCAAAACCCCTATTAGGGTTGTTCTCTCCTTTTGATTTTTCCAAAATGGTCCTTGTATATTGATCTTTTGTTAAACTAAAGATTAATATAGATATATATATAATTAACCTTTTAATTATATAACATACACACACTTTTATTATTTGATGTTATTTAACTAAATTAAACAACATTACAAATAATGTCCATGAACAAAATATCCATATAAGTTGTTCAATCTCATATGCAACTTATTTAGAAAACCCATTTTCTAAATTGGTGTTTTTATTTAATTGCATGATCATATCATCAATTAAATATTAATTGGTGTTTGCTAAGCTTGTTATTGGGTATGACCCGACTTGGATCATAACGTACTAACCACATCAATGTTCTATGTGTCTTGGGCATAAAGAATCCAACAGTTTTCCACATGCAACACAAAATAAATGATGATTTGAGCAGCCTCATCCTTGGAATGCAAGAAGAAAGTCCATACATATCTGGAATAATCATCCATAATTACCAGACAATATTTTTTCTTTGCCATACTCATTACTCTAACAGGACCAAAGAGATAATATGCAGTAATTGCAAGCAGGCAGTGGACTTGGGTTCTTCTATTGGAGGAAATGAAACTTTGTGTTGCTTTCCTTTTAAGCAAGCTAGACAGTTGTCATCACATTTGAACTCCTTCAATGGCAAACCTCTCACTAAACCATGATGAATAAGCTGATTCATGTTCTTAAGATTCACATGACCAAGCCTTCTATGCCATAGTTCAGATTCTTGAGGAGAGGCTTTAGAGAACAGACATGGATGGCCTTTAAGATCAATTTTCTTTGATAAATCTAAGGCATATACTCTTCCAATCCTGTTGGCCTTCAGGAGAGTATATTCATCCAATATCTTGTCAATCTTGTTCAAAACTTTGGAAGACAGAATCCGACAGTTTTGACTTGTGAAAAGTGCAACATGCCTTTTATCACACATTTGACTGACACTCAGTAGATTGTACTTGAGGTTCTCCACATGGTTAACATCATCAAATCTTATTTCCCCATTTGAGACAAATCCTTTTCCTATGATGTAACCCTTAGCATCATTTCCAAAAGAAACAAATCCCTTCTTCCCTTGAGAATAATCATGAAGAAGAGAGCTACTCCCTGTCATATGCATAGATCCTCCACTGTCTACATACCAGATGCTTCTTTGGCATGCTGAAGAACCCTGCATTTTTCACAAAAATTAGTTAGCCTTTGAGACCCAAACCTTTTTGGTTTTGGGTCTGTTTTCATCAACAGATTTTAAACTAACTGATTTTGAATGATTAACAGCCTTTGAAGATGTAGATGGTGCTGAAAAGGATTCCTTTGATTTTGGCTTAGGTGTCCTTTTCAGTGGTTTAATCACAGTAACATCTAATTGGTTAACTCTCCCCAATAGATGTTGAACCATCATAACAAGTTGCGTCTGATTGGTTGTTAAAGTTTTCAACTCAGTTGACACATCAGAACTTGTTGGTGATTTGTTCTTGTGATTCACCACATCCTTCTTTTGAAAAGACGCAGACTTAGTCTGGGTTTTTGATATTCCATGAGGAATATTTGCAGCTGTTGTGTGACAAACCCCTTCCTTCTTTGTAACTTTTTGGAAAAGCTTTGGTTTATCAGATTGAGATGATTGTGGTACAAACTTGGTTTGAAATTCATCTTTCATTTTATGCATTTTCTTCTTAATGATTTTCTCTTTGTTGAATTTTAAACCCTTGTTATACCAGCATTCATCAGTAAGATGATTAAACAAACCACATATTTCACATGGCTTTCTTTTCATCTTTTGTTGATCAACTGCTGAAGATGATGAAACTACTGAAGATTTGTTCTTTAGTACTTTCTTCCTTTCAGTACTTTTGGGAATTACTGAAGGATTTGTAACAACTGAAGATTTGTTCTTCAGAAGTTTTCTATCAGTACTTTTGAGATTCCTGATAGACCTTTCAGCAGTTGTCAAGCAATGCTTGTTTTCCTCTGATTTGAAATGCTCTTCAGGTGTTGTGTTTTTCCCTTCAGTACTTTGAGTACTTTGTGGAACAACACCTGAATTACTCAGTTTCTTCTTGATCATGTGTTTAGAAGCAGTGGGACCATCATCAATTTGATTAGCTGAGGTAATAACACTGACTTCATCCTCTGATTTTGAATTATCATTTGAGGATGAGACACATGATGATGTGGTTTGGGAATTACAATCATCCTCTGATTTTACCTCTAGCTTGGGAGTAAAATATGTAGGAGGTATGGTATGATTATACCCAATCCCAAACTTCACATTAGAAGCTGTTTGCTTACTGAGAAGCATTTCAAATCCCTTGCATGATGTTACCCAACGTTCACAATTAACTTGAGTAGCTGCAAGTGTTTCTTTGAGATTCTTGTGATTTTCCAAAATGACCTCTACCTTTGCTTTTTCATCAGTGATTTGACATTTTAGTTTATAAATCTCCTCATCCTTCTCTTTTAGAACAGACTCAAACTCAACTTTTCTTTTGGAAATTGCTTTTTCTAGGTCAAGGTTTTGATTAATTAGCTACATTTGCTTCCCTAATTGAAACAAAAGCAGCTATGCATGACTCAGAACATAACTTGGCCTTAGCCTCAGAAGATACCTGTGGCCTGTGATGATGAAGGATTTCCATCAGTAGACTCAAGGGCCATTAGAGCAAGATTTCCAAAAGGGTTTTCACCACCATGTTGACCAGCACCAGCAAATAATTGTTCAGAATAACCAGAGACATCATTTGGTAAGCTGCTCCAGTCAACAACCTCAGGGGTGAAAAAGCTCTGATGTGATTGAGATTGAGACTATTGATTTGTTTGAGATGGTTGAGGATCAGGTAGAGCATGTGGTTATTGAGCCATGGGTACAGGAACCTGAATAGACTGAGGCATGTAAAAACATGGATAAGGATATGGCATTGGACTTTGAGGAACAAAGAATGCAGGAGATGATTGATGTTGTGAATGATGATCAGAACTGGTAGAATGTTGCCTTTTGGATTGTGAGCTATTGCTTAGAAAAGTCACAAAGGGTGCAGATGAGTTAGATCCAGATGATCTACACTCTCTAGCAAAATGTCCAAGTCTATGGCACTTGTGACATCTCAACTTGCTCTTATCAAAACCAACTTTGGTTTTGCCAGAGAGACCAGGGAATTTTCTACCTGTCCTTTTGTAAAACTTTTGAGATCTGATATTGATCAATGCCATTTGGCTCAAAATATCCATCTCTTCCAGATCATCATCAACAATTCCTTTCAAATCATCCATCAGAAAACACAAGTTATCAACAGTAAAACATGAGTTACCCTCAACTCCAACAAAAGCATGATTTCCACTGTTTGAAGAGAAATCAATATGCTCATCATAGGAACTTTCAGATGAAGCATATTCAGACTCATGACCAACCAGAGCAGTGTTTCCTGGTACAAAGTCATCAGTGAGCTTTCCAGATGAAGACAGTTTCCTTTTCTGTTCTATATCTCTCTCAAATGTTAAGAGTTTCCCATGAAGTTGGGTGAGAGATAGAGTATCCAGATTTGCACTGGAGCGTAGGACAATGGTATAAGTGTCCCATCTCTCAGGCAGGGATCTGAGGAATCTGTTGTTCATCTGACTGTTTGTATATTCATGTTGAACCATTTTTAGCTCAGATATCAAACAGGAAAATCGCTCAAACTGTTGAGTCAATGTCTCACCCTTCCTATGAGAGAATGTCTCATATTGCTGGGCAAGGATTTCTCTATTGTTTGCTAAGACCTCATCAGTTCCTCCAAATTGTTCTTTCAGAGCAACCCAGAGATCATGAGCAGTTTCATGATGCATATGCCCAGAGTAGATTTCATTAGGCAGTGCCATGGCCAGAATTCCATGGGCTTTAGCATCAATTTCCAACAGCTTTAAATCCTCATCAGAATATTGTTCCTTCTTCTTCGAAACCATCTCATTGGTTTCAGGATTACTCACCATAGGCTTATATGGTCCATGAACCACTAACTTCCAACAACCTGAACTGTTAACAGACAGGTGATGGAGCATTCGGCATTGCCATATGTTATATTCACTCCTAACAAGCATCGGAGGCTTAGTGAGGAGCCAGTATTGTGAGGATCATTGATTGAAGTAGTCATTTTCACCAATTCAACCAAATACAATGAGATTAAAACAGCTTAAAAACTCAACAACACAATTTGAATCTCAAATTAATTGACCGGAAGCGACAGAAAATCAAACTCTATAATCAATTCTTGCAAATTTGCTAATTCGATCAAACTTAGATATCAAAAGAGCAGTTTCAATGATCAATTGTTAAATCCATCAATGATTAACCAGCTCTGATACCATTTGATAGGATCAGATCTAGTTTGATCAATTAGATTTGAATTTGCAGCGGAATATAACAGAAATAAGATCAAATTCAAGCAAGATAAGTATGAATATGCAATCACACAATGATGATTATAGAGAGAGAACTTTTCTGTTAATGGAATATTTTCATTCATGCTAATGCTTCGGTTACAAAACAACTTGGTCAACATTCCTTTTATAAAGGAATGTGACGTCAGCTGATGTCACTTGATAGTGACATCTAACTGATTTAACAAACTACTGAAAATAACTAATCTACTGAAGATGTCCACAACAACTGAGGACACCTTCCCAAAAAGTCTAAGTATAAAACAAAATTACAACTACTGAAACTATAATATCTGAAGTGTAAGAACTTCAGATGTTTTACAATAATGAAACTACTGAAAGGAAACTACTGAAAAGTAAAAACATTACAACTACTGAAAGGAGACACTTCAGCTGTTTGAGACAACTTTTGAGAACTTGGTCTTCAGACTTTGTCTTCAACATATGTCTTCAGACTTTGTCTTCAGCTTTTTGTCTTCAGACTTTGTCTTCAGACTTTGTCTTCAGCTGATGTAGATCTCTTCAGTTGTTGTGATGTCTGTGGGACTTAAAGGTTTTTCTGATCTGGCTCATTGGTTCTTTTGGTCCAACACTAATGTTAAACTGCTTATGTTTGAATATCAGTCTTGAACTCACCAACCATTGTGTTGACATTTTAGTATGCTATTCTCAGGTCATTAACTTGCTTGCCTTTAGGAGCACAACACGGATTCACCTTGCATTCTAAGATTTGGTCTTCAGACATCTTTATTGTTTTTAATGGTTAATGTTTACTCATTTGGGTTGGCGCATGTTTTGCCATAGTATGCATTTATATTCTTTGGGTTGTTTTTACAAAACGCTTCCGCATAGTTTCAAGTTTAAACTTTGGTTGATTTTATTTTAATTGTGGCATATAGAGTCATTCTGAGTAACTATTGACTGTGATCCTGGTTTGTTCACACGCCTCGCGGTAAAACTCCGCACGTGGATTTTGAGGGTGTGACACGTATGGCCTCCAGTCGCACCCCATTCGGTCGCCTAGCCCTAGCTGATGCAGAATGCAGTTCAGCCGAACGCAAACTGCCATTTTCAGCCTCCAAGCTCACCCAAACTCTTTCTAAGCCCAAATCAACCATCCTAAACCTTAGGAAAGCATACCACAACACCGTTTAAGCACACACAAGCCCGAAAACAAACCCCACTCAAATCATACACAAACACATACACACGGGTCAAACACACACATTTCAAAAATGGGTTTTAGATATGTTCCAGCCCTGAAATCAATAGAAAACGTGTAAAAGAGGGGTCCCAGAACTCGCACAAACAATCCCGACAAAGAGAGCTTCGATTCAACCCGCTACACTTCGATTTTAACGCTCGAATCCACACGAACCAAGCTCGAGACCACTTTTTTTCCTCTTTTCTCTCTAATCCGAAAATGAATGAGTATGGGGGAGGGTGTGGGCTGCCCTCCTCCTTTTATACTCCCACCCATTCAACCTTTTCCCGTTTTGGCAAGTTTGATCCCTCGACTTTGGACTTTATTTCTTTTTCTTCTTTCTTCGGCTTTAAAGAAAATATCCGGGTGTTACAAGTCATCCCCCTTATATAGGTTTCGTGCCCGAAACCTGTTATTTCTCGAACAAACGTGGGTAATGATGCCTCATTTCTTCTTCAGTCTCCCACGTAGACTCGGATCCTTTCCTATGCTTCCATTGTACACGCACAAGAGGAACCACTTTATTCCTCAGTCTCTTCTCTTTTCGATCGATGATTGCCACTGGCTGCTCCACATAATTGAGCCATTGATCCATTTCGATATCCTCCAGTGGAACAATCATATCTTCATCTGCCAAGCACTTTCTCAGATGAGATACATGGAATGTCGGGTGAATTCCACTTAACTCATCCGGTAACTCCAGTCTATAGGCCACCTCTCCTACTCGAGCAATGATTCAGAAAGGGCCTATGTACCTCGGGCTCAACTTGCCCCGCTTTCGGAAACGAATGATACCCTTCCAAGGTGAGACATTCAACATAACCCGGTCACCCACCTGGAACTCAATCGGTCTATGTCGTTTATCAGCATACGACTTCTGTCTATCCTTGGCTGCCTTCATAAAGGCCTTGATCCTTTCATGCTTCTCAGTCGTAGCCTCGACTATCTCGACGCTCCCTAACTCCTTCTGACCAATATCACCTCAACAAACAGGTGTTCTGCATCTCCTACCGTATAGCATCTCATAAGGGGGCATACCAATGCTGGCATGATAACTGTTATCATATGAGAACTCAGCTAACGGCACGTGGTCATCCCAACTTCCCCCAAAATCGATAACACATGCCCGAAGCATGTCCTCCAATGTCTGAATGGTCCTCTCTGACTGACCATCAGTCTGAGGATGATAAGCCGTGCTAATATGTAACCTCTTCCCCATAGCGTCGTGGAATTTCTTCCAAAATTTAGATGTAAACCGGGTGTCACGGTCAGACACTATAGACACCGGCACACCATGACGAGTTACAATTTCCTTGATGAACAGATCAGCCAACCTCTCAGATGAATATGTCTCGCAGATCGGTAGGAAGTGAACACTCTTCGTCAAGCGGTCAACAATCACCCATATAGCATCATACCCTTTCGGGGTACGCGGCAACTTCATAATGAAATCCATGGTGATGTGCTCCCACTTCCATTCCGGTATATCCAATGGTTGGATCTTCCCATACGGCTTCTGATGCTCGGCCTTCACTTGCAGACAAGTGAGGCACTTACTCACATACTCCACCACATCACGCTTCATACCCGGCCACCAATAATCTTTCTTCATGTCTTGGTACATCTTTGTAGCTACCGGATGAATAGAGTATCGAGTCTTGTGAGCTTCATCCATAATCTCACTCGTAGATCCCCAAAGCGAGGAATCCACATTCGTCCAAATCGAGTTCTAACACCAAGTGTGTTTTCACCCAACTCCGCGACCAGACCTCTCATTCTTTCAGAGTTAAGATGATCTTCTTTCAATGCCTCATCTTGAACCTCTTTGACTTGCTTCATCACATCCAAGGTCATGATCAACTGGTATGCCTTCACTCGAATCGGCTTGGGCTTCTCTTTTCGGCTAAGGGCATCCGCCACCATGTTGGCTTTGCCCAGATGGTAATGGATCTCACAATCATAATCCTTTATAAGCTCCAACCATCGTCTCTGCCTCATGTTCAAATCTTTCTGCTCAAAGAAGTACTTCAAGCTCTTGTGGTCAGTGAATATGGTGCACTTCGTCCCATACAGGTAGTGCCTCCAAATCTTTAACGCAAAGACCACGGCTGCTAACTCCAAGTCATGAGTAGGATAATTAACCTCATGAACCTTCAACTGTCGGGATGCATAGGCTATAACCTTCCCTCTCTGCATTAACACGCATCCTAACCCCGAGTAGGAAGCATTAGAATAGACCACCAGATCTTCACTTCCATCGGGTAATGACAGAACAGGAGCTTGAGTCAATCTCGTCTTCAATTCCTCGAACGCCTTCTCTTGAGCTTGACCCTATACAAACTTCACATCTTTCCGGGTCAACTTGGTTAGTGGAGAAGCGATCTTAGAAAAGTCTTGGATGAACTCTTGTAGTAGCCTGCCAAACCCAAGAAACTATGAATCTTGGATGGCGTCTTTGGAGACTTCCATTGCATCACTGCCTCCATTTTTGCCGGGTCCACCGTAATCCCGTCAGGATTCACCTCATGACCCATGAATTGAACCTCGCGCAACCAGAACGCGCACTTGGAGAACTTGGCGTACGATTCCTCCCTTCTCAACGTCTCTAGAACCTCACGAATGTAACCGACATGCTCTATCTCGCTCTTCGAATAACTAAGGATATCATCAATAAACACAATCACTGATTTATCTAGCATCGGCCAACACACTCGATTAATTAGATCCATAAAAGTAGCTTGCGCATTGGTCAAACCAAAAGACATGACAAGAAACTCGTAGTGACCATAATGCGTGCGAAAAGCTGTTTTAGGAATATCCTGCTTCTTCACCTTCAATTAATGATAGCCCGATCGAAAGTCTATCCTTGAAAACCAATTGGCACCTTAAAGCTGATCGAACAGATCATCAATTCTCGGTAAGGGGTATCGGTTCTTCACCGTCAACTTGTTCAGCTCATGATAGTCAATACACATCCTCATACTACCGTCTTTCTTCTTTACAAACAGGATCGGAGCACCCCAAGGAGAGATACTCGGTCTAATGAACCCCTTATCAAGCAGCTCTTGCAACTGCTCCATCAACTCCTTCATCAGGAGCCAACCGATACGGCGCCTTAGCAACCGGTTGGGCACCCGGTATCAGATCAATCTGAAACCCAATCTCACGGTCAGGTGGCACTCCTGGTAAGTCTTCGGGAAACACGTCTGGGAAGTCGCACACAACCGGTACATCGGATAGTTGTGGTGTTGGCGTATCTGCGTCCTTCACATAAGCCAAGTAGGCACTACATCCACGCCTCATACACTTTCCCGCCACTGCCATTGAGATCACTTTCGGAATCGTCGTGACCCGATCCCCATACACAGTTACCGAACTCCCGTCATGCGTTATCAGACGAATCATCTTCTTGCAACACACAATATTTGCTTCAAATTCCGCTAACAAATCAATCCCAAGAACCAAATCGAAACCACCTAAGGTCATCACGAACGGTCTAACAGGAAACTTATGACCTTCTAGTTCCACATCACAATCCTCTATCATCTCAATGGCAGTTTTTACATCAAAGGGCGCATCAACATGTCTACTACTAACAGGCAGCTTAGCACAGAAAGCAGCAAAAATAAAACTTTTACTAGCACCAGAATCAAATAACACAGAAGCTAAAGTTTTGTTTACTAGAAACGTACCGGACACAACAGCAGGGTCCGTCCTAGCTTCCTCCTGTGTCATAGTGAATGCCCTGGCGCTCGCCTTTGGTCCTTCACTCCCCGCCTTCTTCACTCCCGAACCCTCGGCCCTCGGATTCTTACAGTCCTTACTCATATGACCACTTTCCCCACAGTTGAAACACCTCGTACCCCTGCAATCTCTAGCCATATGACCAGGATTCCCACACTTGAAACAGATCTTCAACCCCCATCTACACTCTCCGCTGTGCTCCTTCCCACATTTGCCACGCTTCTTCGATCTCGTACCCGGTGTGACTACACGGCGATCGTCCACCCGTGCCTTCTTATTACCCGTCAAGGCATCACCCCGACCAAACCTCTTCCCATTCCAGTTCTGATCACCACCACCCTTCTTGATACCTTCAGCCACCACCACTACAACCCTCTCATCATACAACCTCCCTGCCAAGTCCACCGCCGACCTAAACGTGCTCGGTCGGGCAGCGATCATGTGCCTGTGAATATCCGCTGGCAAGCCCTAAATATATCTTATAATCTTTCGTGACAGAGGTGTCACCTGATCCGGCACCAGACGTGCCATTTCGTTGAACTTGGTGGTATACTGTTGATGTGTCATGGTTCCCGCCTCTAGCTGCAGGAACTCTCTCAACCTTATCCATCTCCCTATAAGGACAAAACTCCTCAATCACCAACTTCTTCAGCTCTGACCATCTCATCCTCCCACTTGCCCGACTACCCTCGGCTTGGACTATATTGTCCCACCAACACAGAGCCGAGTCCACAAAAGAGTGGGCAGCAAACTTTAACTTCTGATCCTCCCGGCACTCGCTGATGTTTAGAACAGCTTCCATTTCTCTCACCCATCAGTGATCAGCAGCAACAGTGCCGTTACCATCAAAAGTAGGGGGCTTGCATCGTTAAAACGCCCCATAGTTACAGCCTTGTGCCGCCTCCGGCGCAGGCTCTTCTTCTTCCTCTTCCTCATTGTTAGAGAGAACCGTTTCAGGCTCCGGTTGCTCCCGTCCTCCTAAGGACCTGTTTCTCTCCTTTCTTTTTCCTTCCTTTACAGCCTTGATAACTTCGGTCACTACAGACGGTAAGATCGTCTGCATGACCTGATGAACCTCCTATGGTCTTTCATTGAGGCCGTCAAATTCGCACTCTCATCACCAGCCTTCGGATGAGGGGTAGTAGGTTCTTCATGAACCACTTTTTCAACTCTGGGTCTTCCCCTCGTGACCCGTGGTTCAGCACCACGTCCACCATCTCCACCACGAGAAGCTTTTGAAGATCTACCACCGGCCATCCTCACACACACTGAAAGATTCAAACACCAACACGGTCATTCAAGGAAACAAATCAGTTTAGGTCAAGTATAGTAAGTCCCTAATAACAGTGGCCAGTTGTGATTAGCCACTTACTTTACTCTTCATACCCCGAGCATTACCTATCCTTACTACATCAGTATCTAAATCTACATACAACACATAACCATATAACATGTGCACATAATACCGGTTAACACTAAAGAAAATACCTGATGGCACGTAGCTACTTAGACTGGCATCCCTTCCCTTTCCGTCCCATTTTCAGTTTAAGTTAAGGTTTATTTTGAAAATTTACCCGTTTAACTTCAACTTTGGCTCTGATACCAACTTGTAAGGCCCCATTCCCAGGACGCTTACAGTTGGATCCTCATCGCACATAAAACATATAATCACATTTAACTTTCATAAAACATCGCAGCGGAATTATCAAAATAGACAGCTCATCTCATTATAAAAGCTTTTTCAAAACAATACATCATTATCAAGTTACAAAAATATATGTTGCATTACATCACAAAAGAATTATAAAAGTGGATGCCATCCAAAAGAGCTGAGTAGCCGCCTCGTGACATCCTCAACAACCATTACCTGCCAACTGGAAACACATAAAAGTTAGTGTTGCTGAGTGAGTTCTAGTTTTATAACAAAACATACTTTTCTTTCATTAAAACCATTCTTTACTTTCATGCGATCATACATCATACGCACACATAGATAATATCATTATTATCTTCATTACTTGTTCATACTTTCTTTCTTTCATTCATACGTTCATTACTTTCGATGACATGTACATTACCCCGAACATTGTGCACGAAGCGGGCAACTGGGCCTGAGGTCTTTCATAGACCTCGAACATTGGGCACGGAGCTGACTCCAGTACCTAGGGCAAGTACATTCACCATTTATCATTCTCTTTCATTCCGGATCAATGCCATATGTTATACCCCGAACATTGTGCACGAAGCAGGTAACTGGGCCTGAGGTCTCTCATAGACCTCAAACATTATGCACGAAGCTGACTCCAGCACCTAGGGCAAGTGCAAGGATCCCATACGTATGGTCAATCACAAAGATTAGACCCCAGTGTGCATCCTTCCGGGGTAGCTAACCCGCACACCGTTGAGCTAACACCCTTCATTGGGTGTGAACCTCCATACATTTGCTTGCAAGCCTTTCTTACATTCATTCATTATTAATGCATGCATTCATTCATCATGCTCCTCTTTTCATTATCTTCCACTTTACGTTACATAATACTTCCTTTCATTCATTAACATAACGCGTAAAGCCACGGAAAAGATAAACATACATCATAATAAGGAACATCAACATACATAGTCAACATCAACATACAGGGCATCATCATATGTACATACAACATGCATAATCATACAACATCATACATCCTCAACATCAACTATGCCCAACATAACCTCTATGGCCTCAAAAGTCAACTTACATGAACTACCGGGAACCTTCCACTTCAAAACTTACATCTGCACTTTCCCTTGAAAGTCAGTAAATAGACTATGTTCTTTCGGGCATATGAGCCCTACTTGGGCGTATGGACACCCTCAAGTCGCATGGCCTTTCAAGCGACTGAACACTCAGGCGAATGGACCCTATGCGATTGGACCTATGCGGATGGACCTATGCGGATGGACTTATGGGCGAATCGACACCTATGCGTATGGACTCTCAGTCGCATGACCTCCATGTGTATGGCCTTCAGTCGCATGACTTCATGCGCATGGGCTTCAGTCGCATACCCTTCGTACGAATGGACCTCAGTTGCATGGCCTCCAGGCGCATGGACCTCAGTCGCATAACCTTCAGTCGCATACCTTACAAGCGCATGAACTTCAGCCGTATGACTTCCATGTGTATAGACCTCAGTCGCATGACAATCGTGCACATGGACCTTAGTCGCATGCCAATCGGCCGTATGGCCTCCAGTCGCATCGCATTCGGTCGCCTAGCCCTAGCTGATGCAGAATGCAGTTCAGCCGAACGCAAACTGCCATTTTCGGCCTCCAAGCTCACCCAAACTCGTTCTAAGCCCAAATCAACCATCCTAATCCTTAGGAAAGCATACCACAAGACCATTCAAGCACACACAAGCCCAAAAACAAACCCCACTTGCATCATACACAAACACATACACACGGGTCTAACACACACATTTCAAAAACGGGTTTTAGATATGTTCCAGCCCCGAAATCAGTAGAAAACATGTAAAAGAGGGGTCCTAGAACTCACACAAATGATCCCGACAAGAAGAGCTTCGATTCAACCCGCTACACTTCGATTTTCACGCTCGAATCCACACGAACCAAGCTCAAGACCACTTTTCTTCCTCTTTTCTCTCTAATCCGAAAATGAATGAGTATGGGGGAGGGTGTGGGCTGCCCTCCTCCTTTTATACTCCCACCCATTCAACCTTTTCCTGTTTTGCAAAGTTTGTCCCCCAACTTTAGACTTTATTTCTTTTTCTTTTTTCGTCGGCTTTAAAGAAAATATCCCGGTGTTACAAGTACTATAAGGCTTGGGCTCGGCTCGCCTCGTTTACATCCCTAGGTTCAACTATTAGGTTCGTTTATGTCACTTAGTTCGGTTCTAGGTCGGTTTATTCGTGTTCATGTTGGTGTGTACATTATTAAAAAATGTTTATTTATCTCTTTAATCTAATATTTTTCAAAAACATGTTTACATTCCTATGTTATTGATGTGCTCCAAATTATACATAAAATCCTATCAAAAGCACATCAATTATTCCTCAATATCTCCCTTAAAATGATGAATATGTAATTAAAAATTTTAAATTGTGTTTTCAGGTGTTTAAAAGGGCAAGATGGACAAAAGAAGCATATTTGACAAGAAATTGAAGTAATCCGAGCTTTGAAGTCCAAGCATGGGGCCGTGCCTCATTAAGCACGCCCCTATGCCTTGCTTGAAACTCACCCCCGTGCTAAATTGACACACCCCCGTGTTTTGACATCTGACAGGACAAAAAGTATGTCCCCTAAAAGAAAGCACGGGGTCGTGCCCCACCTCCAACACGGGGCCGTGCTCCATTTAGCATGGGGCCATGCCCGACACAACCTGCACGTACGAGCCGACCAACTTTTGTAAGCATTGTTCTAGAACAAGGCCGTGCCTTTTAGGCACGAGACCGTGCTTAAACACTCTAAAAAGCCTATAAATAGATGCTTAAGTTCAACATTTTTGGCAAGCTTTGGTGGGAGAGTTACTCTGCTGAATTCTCTCGAGAATCAAGTCTTCAAGACCATTTAGAGGCTTGGAAGGTGCATACAACACTTGGAAGAAGCTCAAGATTGTCTAAACGTCATCCATTATGGATCACCGGTTTGATTGTTCCGTTTCACCGATGATTTCATATCTATCTTCTTTGTTATATGTTGTTATGTTCAAGCTCATTTTGAGCTAAACTCTTATTATCATCCTAAATGTATGAAACTTATGTACTTGTGATGAATTAATGGTGTGATATATATTATGTTAATGTTATGGTGGTCTTGGGAAAACTTTTGATGGGTAGCGTCTACATTTGAACGGGAAGTTATAACTTTATGGTTTGTGATTGTGATTGTCATACACGGTTGAAAAACGTATGATCAACTTTCATTCACGAACCCGGTCTTCATAATTAATCCATGGCTAATAAACTAGAAATGGTTATTAGAAATCATATCACCTTAACTTTCGGATCATTTGCGGGTTTCCTTTTATTAGTCTGAGAAATCTACAGTAATTGTTATGATTTTCTAAAATTAATGGTATGTAAGGAAGGAACCTGATCAACTCTCTTTTTAACATTAAGTTATGTTTTCAGAAATCATATGTCAAATAGGTCACAAAAGATTTACCTACATTACTAGGGCTTGGATCTAAGTAGTAAAATCAGAATGACGTGATCCTAGTCACTACGAAGCAGGATAGACGAGAAATCGCGCCAACTCATCTTTATAAACATTAACATAATTACATTAATCAATATCTTTAAATCACACCACCAATTCATCACAGTTACATAAGTGTAGTCTAATTAGGATGATAACCTTTATTTCCTGGTTTTAAATCCAAACGCTTCAATCTTATTTTACTTTATTTTAACTATTGTTTTAAACCCTAAAAATCTGATCAATGCAACTTATCATTTTCTCTAACAAAAACCAACTCTGATAGTCAAACATCAAAGTTGTTGAGTAGGCTAGGTGTGTCCACAGATTGATACTCGGTTCTTACCAACACTATATTACTACACGACAGGTACACTTGCCTTTTGTGTGTGTGGTTTAGTATCTGTAATAACCAATTAAAACTGAATCTGTGCGAAAAATCTTTATCAAAATATATACACTCCGCATCGCATCAAGGTTTTGGCGCCGTTGCCGGGGACAGACAGTAGTTTGAAAGACAATCTAAATTTTTTACTATCTTGTGTATATCTTGTTAATATATTTTTGTTCAACTTTATTTTATTTTTGCTAGATAGTTTGCCTTAGTTAGTTTAGTTATATTTTCCTGATTCATTCTAAGCCTTTATTAGTTTATGCTTCCTTAAGTTAGTGTATGTCCGACTCGTCTAATCCTGAACTTGTTTCGCCTCTTTCGGAACCCAAATGACTTTTCCGTCAAAGATTACGTGGAAGACCACAACAAGCAGCACTAATCATTGAAGAAGACGTTTTGGAAGGTACACCATCCGAAGAAGACATGGATTACGAAGACGAGGAAATGAAGATGACACACTATGCCACGCTGTCAATCGATGGTTACGAGTCTAGTGTTGTCCAACCAGCAATATCGGGCAACAATTTCGAGATTAAGTCTAGTATTATCCAACTCGTAGAAAACTCATTTCAGTTCCATGGATTGCAAGACGAAGATCCTAACGCTCACATCTCACGATTCCTTCGTATCTGTGCGACCTTTGAAATCAATAACTGTTTAGACGACGCCATTCGGCTAAGACTTTTTCCATTTTCACTTCAAGGCCGAGCCATTGACCGACTTGATTCACTTCCACCTGGTTCCATCACCACATAGGCGGAAATGGCTGAACAATTCCTTTTGAAATACTTTCCACCCGATCGCACTACCAACCTGAGAAACAGCATCACAAGCTTTCGCCAAGACGACGATGAATCATTACACACAGCATGGGAGAGATATAAAGGTCTCCTTCGGAGATGCCCACATCACGGACTTGATATGTGGCTGCAGTGTCAAACCTTTTACGATGCAATCAGCGGAGCACACAAACAAGTTGTAGACCAAAGTGCGGGAGGATATTTCGGAAGTGTTACGCCAACAGAGGCATACCAAGCCCTAAAAAGAGCAGCTAATAAGAGCTTTGCTTATAATCCCTTAAGAACCAAACCCAATTCTAAAGGCATTCATCAAGTAGCTTTGAAACCCTAATTGCAGCCTAATTAGAAGCTTTAACCAAAAGATTCGAACAATTGCAAGCCGAGCTAAAGAAAACTCCAACACGATGCAACACATGTTGAAATTCACACAAGACCAACGAATGCCCACAAGGCATTATGATGGTTGAAGATGTTCACTACGTAGGAGGCCCATGTAATTCACATAATAACAACTCAAATTGGAGAAACAACTCAAACTACAGAGAGGCTGGTAACAACCAATCATCATCAGGATTCAACCGAAGGCCACCTTACCAACAACAGAAACCACCATACCAAGGTCCAAGCAGTAGTATCCAAGACCGTGGAGCATCATCAATGGAAGACTTATTGCAGCAATTGTTGTTAACCACACAAGCCACAGATGAGTACATTTGGAAATCAGATCGAAGAAATGAGGAGAGGTTCCAAAGAAACGAGGCTAACATCAAAAGCAACATATCATCATTGCAAACCATAGAACACCAAGTAGGTCAGATAGCACGACAACTATCTGAAAGACCTCAAGGAGCTTGCCCAGCAACACTGTGCCAAACCCTAATGCTAAAGTCAAAGCCATCACCACTAGGAGTGGCAAAACTACTCAAGGTAATGCACCTGCATTACAACCCATCCTTGAAGAAGTAGAAACTGAAACTTTAAGTAATGCAAGTGATAAGCAAAAGGAATCTGTTGCTATTGAAGAACTAGCCAATAAATACGTACCACCACCACCCTATGTTCCACCACCTCCATATCAGGTCGTTTGAGACAACAACGAATGGAGGCACAATATGGCAAATTCCTTGGGTTGTTCAAGCAACTCCACATCAATCTGCCCTTGGTGGAAGCCTTAGCCCAAATGCCAAACTATGCTAAGTTTTTAAAGGGTGTCTTGTCGAACAAAAAGAAATTGGAAGAGTTATCACACGTAGTTTTGAATGAGGAATGCTCTACAGTTCTTCAAAACAAACTACCTCAAAAGATGACTGATCCAGAAAGCTTTACCATACCTTGCCTAATAGGAAATCTTTCTGTCAGTAACGCGTTAGCTGATTTAGGTGCTAGCATTAACCTTATGCGGTTTTTGAAAAGTTAAACTTAGGTGAACCTAGACCTACCCGCATGAGCATCCAGTTAGCTGACCGTTCTGTTAAATATCCAAGGGGCATCGTTGAAAATCTCTTAGTTAAAATCGACAAATTCGTATTTCCCGTTGATTTTGTGATCCTTGACATGGATGAGGAAAAAAATGTTCCTCTTATCCTAGGTCGACCTTTCTTAGCGACTGCTCGAGCCCTCATTGATGTTTGCACCGGCAAACTCACGCTTCGAGTAGACGAGGAGGAAGTAACTTTCGATATAGGCCAATCCATGAAACATCCTCAACATCATGATGACTCACTCTATTACGTTGATGTTTGAGATTCGATCATAAGCTGTCATTTGAAGAAAACTCTTCGAAATGAAGCTTGCAACACTCAATTAATAGAGGTCCAAATCACCAAACCCATCTGTGAGAATCAAATCATTCCAGGACTAGAAGTTGATGAAACTTCGTCTCATCAAGAAGCATTTGAGATCATTGAACAAGAGCTAGAACTTAAAGCCAAACCTTCTATCGAAGACCCTCCAGTTTTAGAGCTCAAAGAACTTCCATCTCATCTCGAATACGCCTTTCTTGAAAATACATCTCAATTTCCTGTCATAATCTCATCCGCCTTATCAATTGATGAGAAAAACAAGTTGATCAATATGCTTAAGGCACATAAACAAGCAATTGCATTGAAAATCATGGACATCAAGGGAATCAATCCATCCTTTTCCACTCACAAGATACTGATGGAGGAGAACTTCAAATCCGTCATTCAACCTCAAAGATGTTTAAAATCGAGCATGCAAGAGGTGGTGAAGAAAGAAGTAATCAAACTGCTAGATGTCGATTTGATTTACCCTATTTCTGATTCGCCTTGTGTCAGTCCCGTCTAAGTTGTTCGAAAGAAAGGAGGAATGACTGTTGTAACTAACGAGAAGAATGAGCTTATTCCCACTCG
Organism: Flaveria ramosissima; assembly: GCA_025215565.1. NCBI lineage: Eukaryota > Viridiplantae > Streptophyta > Magnoliopsida > Asterales > Asteraceae > Flaveria > Flaveria ramosissima. Next base: position 9,471,816 of record CM046038.1, on the reverse strand, counting down.
TACGGTTACAGGATGGAAAGTTTGCATCGACTATCACAAACTCAATGACGCCACAAGGAAAGATCACTTCCCTCTTCCTTTCATCGACCAAATGTTTAAGAGATTATCTGGAAAAATGTTCTATTGTTTCCTGGATGGTTTCTCTAGATATTTCCGAATTCCTATTGCTCTCGAAGATCAAGAGAAAACAACATTCACCTGTCCATATGGCACATTTGCTTATCGGCGAATGCCCTTTGGATTGTGTAATCCTCCTACTACATTTCAAAGATGCATGGTAGCAATCTTTCATGACATGATCGAACATTCAATGGAAGTTTTCATGGATGACTTCTCTATCTTTGGGAACTCATTTGAGCAACGTCTTGAAAATATGGAAAAGATGCTGGTTAGATGTGAAGATTCTAACCTTGTTTTGAATTGGAGAAAGTGCCACTTCATGATTACTGAAGGAATAGTGTTAGGACATAAAATCTCTCGAGCAGGACTTGAAGTCGATAAGGCCAAAGTCAACACTATTTCCAAACTTCCACATCCCACGACCGTGAAAGATATCAGAAGTTTCCTAGGTCATGCAGGATTTTACCGTCGTTTCATTAAAGATTTTTCAAAAATCGCTCGACCAATGACTCAACTCCTTGAGAAAGACGTACAATTCGTATTTTCCAACGAATGTATTAGTGCATTCAATTTGCTTAAAGAGAGATTGGTAACCGCTCCGATCATGGTTTCCCTAGATTGGACGCTACCATTTGAACTCATGTGCGACGCAAGCGGTTTCGCGGAAGGAGCCGTATTAGGACAGACAAAAGACAAGCAATTCCACCCAATTTATTATGCGAGCAAAAACCTAAACGACACACAAGAAAACTACACCACCACCAAGAAAGAGCTTCTTGCGATAGTTTTCGCATTTGACAAATTCCGCTCGTATCTAATCCTTTAAACAACAATCGTTTACACCGATCATGCACCCCTTTGTTATCTGTTCAACAAACAAGATGCAAAGCCGAGATTAATTCGTTGGATACTTCTGCTTCAAGAATTTGACATTGAAATCCGTGATAAGAAAGGAGCGGAAAATCTAGCGGCCGATCATCTCTCACGTCTTGAGGATTCAAGTCCTTCACAAACTGAGGAATCCACAATAAATGACAATTTTCCTCACGAATTCCTTATGCATCTCCAATCCTCAATCGATGAACATCCTTGGTTCGCTGATTTCGCAAATTACTTGGCAAGCGGAATCCTTCTCAAGGGAATGACTTATCAGCAAAAGAAGAAATTCTTTACTGATAGCAAACTTTACTATTGGGAGGACCCGTATCTGTTCAGAATCGATGCAGACCAACTTATTCGAAGATGCGTATACGGAAGTGAAGCGGAACAGATTCTAAGGCACTGTCATTAAGAACCCACAGAAGAACACCATGGAGCAACTCTAATAGCCAAGAAAGTATTTGACTCTGGATTTTACTGGCCTACGATCTTCAAAGATGCTCACAACATGGTACGCACCTATGATGCATGTCAAAGAACAACCAATATCTCAACAAGGGATGAGATGCTTCAGAAACAAGTTCAAGTATGCGAGATATTTGATATATGGGGTATTGATTTAATGGGGCCATTCTCGGTGTCATTTGGCAATCGTTATATCTTGGTAGCAGTCGATTACGTTTCAAAATGGGTTGAAGCTCAATCCCTACCTACCAATTATGCCAGGATTGTTGTCAGATTCCTTAAGAAACTATTCTCTCGTTTTAATGTCCCCAAAGCTTTAATTAGTGACCGTGGAACTCATTTCTGTAACAACCAGCTCGAACGAGCAATGCCCGTTATGGAGTGCACCATCGCTTTACAATTGCTTACCATCCACAAGCGAATGGGCAAGCCGAAGTCACTAACCGAGGCATCAAACAAATCCTTGAGAAAACCGTAGGTTAAAACCACAAGGACTGGACATAAAAGTCCTATCAAAAGCACATCAATTATTCCCCAATATCTCCCTTAAAATGATGAATATGTACTTAAAATGTTAAATTGTGTTTTTAGGTGTTTAAAATGGCAAGATGGACAAAAGAAGCATATTTGACAAGAAATTTAAGTAATCTAAGCTTTGGAGTCCAAGAATGGGGTCGTGCCTCATTAAGTACGCCCCCATGCCTTGCCTGAAACAAACCCGCGGGCTAAATTGACACACCCCCATGTTTGGACATCTGACAGGACAAAAAGTACTGTCCCCTAAAAGCAAGCACGGGCCCTTGCCCCACCTCCAACACGGTGTCGTGCCCCATTTAGCACGGGGTCGTGCCAGACACAACCTGCACGCACGAGCCGACCAATTTTGTAAGCATTGTACAAGCACGGGGCCGTGCCTTTTAGGCACGGGGCCATGCTTAAACACTCCAGAAAGCCTATAAATAGAGTCTTAAGTTCACCATTTTTGGCAAGCTTTGGTGGGAGAGTTACTCTGTAGAATTCTCTCGGGAATAAAGTCTTCAAGACCATTTGGAGGCTCAGAAGGTGCATACAACATTTGGATGACGCTCGGGATCGTCTAAACGTCATTTAATGTGGATCACCGGTTTGATTGTTTCGTTTCACTGATGATTTCATATATATCTTCTTTGTTATCTGTTGTTATGTTCAAGCTCATTATGAGCTAAACTCTTATTATAATCCTAATTGGATGAAACTTATGTAATTTGTGATGAACTAATGGTGTGATATATATTATGTTAATGTTATGGTGGTCTTGGGAAACTTTTGATGGGTAGCACCTACATTTGAACGAGAAGTTATAACTTTATGGTTTGTGATTGTGATTGTCATACACGATCAACTTTCATTCGCGAACATGGTCTTCATAATAAATCCATGGCTAATGAACTAGAAATGGTTATTAGAAATCATATCACCTTAAATTTCTGATCATTTGCGGGTTTTCTTTTATTAGTCTGCGAAATCTACAACAATTGTTACGATTTTCTAAAATTAATGGTATGTTAGGAAGGAACCTGCTCAACTCTCTTTTTAACATTAAGTTATGTTTTTAGAAATCGTATGTCAAATAGGTCACAAAAGATTTCCCTACATTACTAGGGCTTTGATCTAAGTATTAAAATCAGAATGACATGATCCTAGTCACTTCGGAGCACGATAGACGAGAAATCGCGCCAGCTCATCTTTATAAACATTAACATAATTACATTAATCAATATCTTTAAATCACACCACCAATTCATCATAGTTACATAAGTGTCGTCTAATTAGGATGATAACCTTTATTTCCTGGTTTTAAATCCAAACGCTTCAATCTTATTTTACTTTATTTTAACTATTGTTTTTAAACCCTAAAAATCTGATCAATGCAACTTATAATTTTCTCTAACAAAAACCAAATCTGATAGTCAAACATCAAGGTTGTTGAGAGGCTAGGTGTGTCCACGAATTGATACTCGGTTCTTACCAACACTATATTACTACACGACAGGTACACTTGCCTCTTGCGTGTGTGGTTTATTATATTTGTAATACCCAATTAAAACTGAATCTGTGCGAAAAATCTTTATCAAATATATACACTTCACATCGAATCAGTTATCAATCATTTTTTACATTTAATTTTCACAATAATTTTTTTTAAAGTCTGTATTGTTTAACATGAGTAAAATATAAAGTTAATTAAATGGTTGGTGGTATGATCATATTGCAGTATTGATTCTAGCTTTTGAAAAGTTACATCTTTGGTCCAATAGGTTTTAAAAATGTAAAATGAGGGGTCCTTGACTTAATTTCATTAATTTTTGTTAAGTTTATCCAACAAATTACTATGAAATGACAACTTAACCCCTTAACATAACAAATATTATTATTATTTATTATCATTATCGTTATCATGATCGTAAGCGTTATCATTCTCGTTATCGTTATTGTTTTATTGAGTTAAAAACCCACCCCCATCCACTTCCCCTTCATCATCTCCCGGCACGCTCACCACCATCGGCGCACCACCCTCCCTTTCCTCTTCTCTTCGTGTCGTTATTAACATCATCATTAACATCACCAATAACCCCCTTTCACCTCCATCGACATCCCCCTCTACTTCTAAGCACAACCAATCCGTCAGCGCCAGCGCCACCGCCATAGTCTTTAGTCCACCTCCATAGTCTTTCGTCTTCAATGAGGGTACCAAGATCGCAATCGTACCACTGACGAAGAAAACCTAGAAATCTTAGATATGATTTCCACCCCCGATGATGAAACCCAAGATCCACAAGCCAGTTCCCCATCTTTGAACCTAATTTCCACCACCATATTACCACCAACAATGAAACCCTAGAAATCTTAGATCTGTCTGCGGTGATGTTAGGATGAAACCATAGAAATCTAAAGGTTGTATGATGGATTATATGATGGGGGTTAGGCGATGGTGATGGTGGTGGTTAGGCGATGGTGATCGTGGTAGGGTGATTGGGTGTACCACCCAAAAATATTAAAGGAAAAAAAGAATAAAGATGAGGTTTTAAATAAGTGGAAGGGGCAAAGGTGGAGAAAAGAAAAAAGTTAACTTTGAGTCTTTATAATAGGAGTGAGCTTAAATGAAATGAATGGACCTTTATTCATGTGCAGGCTACGCCCCTTATTATGTAGGTTAACTTTTAGGGGTTAGCTACCACTTTATATGTTGTATTGGGAGGGGTTAGTATTCATTATTGACCATATGTTTTAGTCTCTTGCTTTGTGCAAATCTTGTTTCACTATATTGTATAGGTAGGGGTTGGTATTCATTATCAACCATATGTTTTTGTCTCTTGCTCTGTGCAAATCTAGTTTATGAAAGAGGAAAGAAAGATAATGAACAAAACAAAGAATGTTTAAAAAAAGTCAATTTGTCTATTATGAATGATGAATGTGTGTCCATTAAATTAGTTAATGGTATATTTTCTATATCATTACAAAACTAAAATTCACTCAACAACGCTGAATTTGTATGCATGACAGGTAATGATGATTGTTGAGGATGGCATGGGTGATGAAGCTACTTGGTATTAGGAGAATGGCATCCATCCTAACATAATGACGTTTTAACTTTTAGAAAAACAATTTAATGTTTTATTTCGAAACAAGTGTTTATTATACCCGAAAACAATTGTTTATCTTCAAAAAGAATTATATAAGGAGATGAATGTATTAAAGTTTTCCGCTGCTAGGTTTTACATAAGAATGTATTGTATTATGATTTCTTCTTTGATTCACCAACTGTGAGGCTTCCCGGGAATGGGGCCTTACATCAGGTGAGGATGGTGTTACGATGATGGTGGTCGAGGGTAGTTATGGTGATGGTGGTAGGGTGATAAGATGATTATGGTGATGGTGGTAGTTGTCCATGGAGTCTCCATGTGTTGGGAGAATCCCTAAAAATCATTTGGGATGACATAACAAATCGTACATGACACGATAAGACACGATGATCTGAGATGTAAAATATGAACATGACACGATAACTTGATATGTAAATAGATATATATTCTAACAATACATATTATTTCTCATTTGAAGCATTTTTTGTACAAATTCATTTATTTATACACTTACGTGTGTTATATTTGAATGTTGTAGTCCTTGGTGACCATTTGATGATTTTTGATGAAAAATTGAAGTTTGTAAAGAAAAGCCCCTGACTCGGGCATGTATGCACCCCTACATGGCCATGTCGCTGTGCAGCATTATGCTGTGAAAAAATTGCAGCCTACATGACCCCCTCAGTTATCCCACATGGCCGTGTACGGAGCAAATCGGGTTTTCAACCTAATTTCACCCCTATTTCAACATAACTTTCAAATTAACTCAAACCCTAGCCTCTCTCACCCCTTTAGGTGATTTGGGTCTACTTCAAGAGTTTTTAAGAGATTTGAAGGCCATGATTGAAGATTTCACACTTTCAAGAAGGATCTAACATCATCCACTCCATTTCACTCAAGATTAGTTTGAATTTCTCTAGATTTACTATGAGTTCTTCAGTGTTCTTGAGTTTGGGTATCTTTTTTGTAAGCCTCATAGGCTAAACATTTATGATCACTTGGATTAGATGAAACCTAGCATGATTTAACAACTTGTAAATGATTCTTGGTGATGTTTATGTTGATGCTATGATGAAGATTGATTATTCTTTAATGATTGTGTGTGTTTGTTCTAGTTTGATGAAATGTTCAACCTTGTGGGTATTATAAGCATGTTATGTTATGAAACTTTATGTTCTTACAAGACTTATGCATATAATTGCATCTTTTGTATGTAATCTTGTGACATTTGACTAGGAATGGTGAATGAAGGTTAAAGGTTAGTAGACTTGGTCAAATGTGCATCTTTATGCTTATGTTTGAGAAGACCATGGTATGTCATAAATCTATTTTGTCATTGGTTATGAATTGTTTTGTAATCGTGGTATGAAGTTTATGATTTGAAGAGTAATTATAGTTTTGTCTATTTTACCCAAGTTGAGGTGGTTATCATGTGTTTATCGTGTTAACTTTTCAAAGATTTGTGGAATTAGGTAACCCTAACGGGAGTCTAATTCATCTTTAACATCGACATAATTGTATCATTAGTTCCTCATGGCACAACTTTAGGTGGCTATTGTGTCTTTATCATTCTACCTTTC
>CM046038.1:9422649-9460149 GCA_025215565.1 Flaveria ramosissima | reverse complement strand
ACCTTTGAGACAACTTCAACACCTTGTGTTCCCTATCTCTCTTGATCTCCATGCCCAATATCTTCTTGGCTTCACCCAGATCTTTCATCTCAAACTCTGACATCAACATCTTCTTAGTAGCTTCAACTTTTTCAAATTCAGGACAAGCCACCAACATGTCATCAACATATAGCAACAAATACACAAATTTGTTCACACTTTATTCCTTAAAGTACACACAACTATCATAGCTGCTCCGGTTAAACCCATTAGTCACCATATGTTCATCAAACCTTTTATACCACTGTCTAGGAGATTGCTTTAGTCCATACAAAGACTTCTTAAGTAGACATACTTTATCTTCCTGCCCCTTAACTTCAAACCCCTCTGGCTGCTTCATATAGATGGTTTCATCTTACTTCCCATGCAAAAATGCAGTTTTCACATCCAACTGATGTAACTCCATATCCATATTAGCAGTCAATGACAGCATGCTTCACCACAGGTGAGAATATCTCATTATAATCCACCCCTATCATCTGTGTAAACCCCTTAGCAATTAATCTAGCCTTGTACCTAGGAGGTTCACCTTCAGAAATCCCATCTTTTAGTTTGAACAACCACTTACATGACACAGGCTTGTGACCTTCACGTTTATCAACCAGCTCCCATGTGCCATTCTTATACAGAGATTCCATCTATTCCTCCATGGCCTTGCACCATTTTGAGCTCTCTTTCATAGAAATTGCCTTAGAGTATGACGTCGGTTCATAGATGCTTTCTTCTTCCGCAGCAACAAAGGCTAATGCTGACAAATCCATCCCCTCTCAATACCTGAGTGGAGGCACCACTTGTCTCCTCTGCCTATCTCTAGCCAACTGGTAATCATCCATACCATCTCCCATGCTATCAGAAGAACCATGATCAACACCGTTATCATTCACACCTTGCTACTCCACCTCAATCTGAACCCCATTCCGCTCTTCAACTTCTGAACACCTTTTCCCCTTAATGTCTTTATACAAAACATCCTCTTGGAAAATCACATCTCTGCTTACTACCACCCTAGGTCTGCCACCATCTAGTCTCCACAACCTATACCCTTTTACACCTTTAGGGTAGCCTAGAAATACACATTTACAGGCCCTAGGTTCTAACTTCCCTTAGCTAACATGAGCATAAGCCAAAGATCCAAACACCTTTAGTCCCTCATAGTCAATCTATCTACCTGACCATGCCTCCATAGGTGTCTTCATGTCTAAAGCTGCTGATGGAGATCTATTGACCAAATAAGCTGCAGCTGTCACTGCTTCATCCCAGAACAACTTTAACCCTGAACTAGCCAACATACACCTTAACTTTTCAAGCAAAGTCCTATTCATCCTTTAAGCCAAACCATACTGCTGTGGTTTACCTGGCACAGTTCTATGTCTTGCAATACCATGAGTTGTACAAAACTGATTAAACTCATAATTGCAAAACTCCAACCCATTATCAGTTCTTAGCTTCTTGACTTTTCTTTCAGTTTGAGTTTCCACAAGGACTTTCCATTCCTTGAACTTGCTCAAAGCATCACTCTTATTCTTCAAGATAATCACCCAAACTCTTCTTGAAAAATCATCAATCAATGTCATGAAGTATCTAGCACCACCTAAAGAATCAACCTTAGCAGGACCCCATAAATCTGAATGAATGTAATCCAATACCCCAGTTGTGATATGTTTAGCCCTTGTAAACTTTACCCTCTTGTGTTTACCAAGGATACAAGTTTCACATAACCCAAAATCACAACTCTTTAGCTCAGTCATGACCTGTTGCTTCTGCAACTCCACCAGTCCTTGATGACTGATATGACTTAGCCTCTTGTGCCACAACATGGCCTTTGAACTACAATCACTTGCGACAGTTGTCACATGGGATTCTACTACACCAGCACTATCTAGTAGATAGATATTATTGTCCCTTCTACTACCAGACAATACCACCATTGATCCTTTAATCACCTTAGCCTTACCATCTCTAAGACTAACATGGTAACCAGAACTCTCCAACAGCCCTAAAGACAACAAACTTCTTTTAAGACTAGGAATATACCTTACATCATGAAGATCTACTTCCATTTCATTCTTCATCTTCAGAGTCACTACACCATGACCCACAATCCTGCAAGGTCTATCATCCCCCAGCTTCATTGATCCAAGATCTTAAAACTTCAGATCTTTAAAGAACTCCTTCACAGATGTCATATGGTATGAGCACCCTGAATCCATTACCCACTCATCCTCTTTACCGCTGCTTGTAACAGCCAACACATCTGCACTCTCATACCCATCTGAAGAGTCATCTTGTGCATTGTGTCATGAATGAGATTTTGAACCACTTGATTCACCCTTCTTTTTTTTCCAGTCAGGACAATCTTTCTTGAAGTGCTTTTCTAACCCACACACATAACATCTCCTCTTAAACTTGGATCTTGAATTTGAGAAACTTCTTGGCTTGAAGTTTCTTTGTGCAGATCTACCCCTGATTACCAAGCCCTCTCCACTATCTTCCTTATAATCAGTTCTCTTCTTTAATTCTTTTGAATTGAGAGCTACCAGCACTTCTTCCATGGTAAGAGTGTCCCTACCATACATCAATGTATCCACAAAGTGCTCATAAGATGATGGCAGAGATGTCAAGAATATGATTGCTCGGTCTTCATCATCCAATACAACTTCGATGTTCTCAAGATCTAACACCAATTTGTTGAATTCATCGGTATGATCTTCAATTGACTTCCCAGGTGCCATTTGGAATGTGTATAATCGTTTCTTGAGATACAATCTGTTTGCAAGAGACTTCGTCATGTACAAACTCTGCAATTTTGACCAGACCCCTACAGCCGACGTCTCTTTGGAATGTGCCATTTGGAATGTGTATAATTAGGAGCACTTGTTAATTAATAATCTTAAAAATATGCTTCTACCCAGTTGACCCTTGCTTAACACGCAAAATCAATTTCTATGAACTTACCACTTTGTAAGGTGTATCTTTTTTTGATAATCGTCGTGGTCCACCATTTGCACAATTCTCTCTTCTGCGTCCATATTGTCAATAAGGAAAGTTGCGGGGTTCTTCAAGTCAAAGACCACAAGGTAGAAATGTTTCTTTTCCAATATTGGAAAGAACACAACATCATACCCTTTTAGATCTCTTTGGCTCTCCTCCCTCCCTAACGCTTCGAAGATGTTATTTGTAAATGTCCTAAGACATTTTTCTTCATTTATGAACAACCACTCTAACTGGAAAAAACAAACCAAAAAACCTTGATCAATTTCGGAAGCTATTATACATAATTTTAGTATTTTTGTACTTACGAATGGCTGGTGGCAGACAAACAGCCTGTGCGGTGATTCCTTGCCCCTTAATTTTTCCTCATTATTCAACACCGCCGCCCAACAGTCAATGATGTTGCCATACACCTCCCTACCTGGCTCCAGGGTCCTTAAAATATATATCTCCGACCTCACCCCAAAGTGTGTGTCAAAAACCTGGTTGCTGCAATAATGTAGCAGTAATGTATTATTTTTTGTAACGCAAATTTAATTAAAAGACACGTAATAGTTGGTTTTTCTTGTTTACTTTTAACGTCCCTATTTTTCAACGTTATTTATTTCCTTTATCAATTATCTTACCTTGGATTTGCGTTGAAGATTAATTCCTAGATCGCCTCACCCTCTTTGGTGAATAACTGATGTATTGTTGTCTCTCTCTTTAAGTATGGTGATTTTACTGATGAGGAGACCATTCTTTTTCTTCTTGGATTTTTCCTAATTGTTTTCTTCTCTTCCTTCATATCTCCTGCATCATACATGAACACATTCAAAAAACTTACGTTTACTATTTTTTGTTTCAGCCTTAATCCCATGTTCTAGTTGATGTAAACGCTTGTAAGTTCTGTTTTAAAAATGTTTTAACATTACCTACTTTCTTAAAAACTTCTTCAACGTTTGTGTCAACTCCATATTGTCAATATGTAAATCTAAGCTTCCTGACTTAATAACTATGATAAACAATTTTTTTTAGTAAATAAAGAAATGTCCATTAATCTCCAAACTTTCATAAGCCTTCTTGAAATGTAATTTCATGTAATTCATGTGCAATATAATGTAAATTCAATATGTACCTTTGTCTTCATGCTGATATGTTTCATCCTGTGTTAAACCCAGGCTATAAGACGGTGCACCAAAGTTGCCCGCATTATAAAGTATAAAACAACAACATATCATTGACACTCAACATTTTAAATTTTAGCCTATATTTATAATTAAAATTTTGGTTATACTTAAAATTTCAACTACGGTGGTGTGTCACAATTATTCCATGTTCATGCCAATTTTAAATTTAGGATATATGTATGTTTTTTCCCGGGCAACCAAATATGAGAAATATGCAACCCCAATTTAATGTAATGTAAGTGTGTAATATGACTTTTGTAATGTTAGTGTATGTAATATGACTTTGTAATGTAACATTACAAAATAATGTAAGTGCATGTAACCTGATTTTGTAATGTAAGAGTATGTAACATGAGTTTGTAATGTAACATGACTTTCTAATGTAACATGAGTTTGTAATGTAATTGTGTAACATGACTTTCTAATCTAAGTGTATGTAACATGAGCTTACTAATGTAATTGTGCAATGCCAAATTTTGTTTTTCCAGGCCAACCAAATTTAGGGTATATTTTTATCTCCATGGGAAAAAAAGTTGAACCATTTACATGGAAAATTACACATCCCTATGTAATGTAAGTGTATGTAACAATGACTTTGTTAATCGTTTTGTAACATTAAATGTTTTCTTTAACATTTATTTTCCCTTTGGTGTAAAGCCCCAATTGTAAGGAGGTGTAAAAAAGATTGTTCACATTTCCACTATAAAGCAAAGAATATTAAATTTACTACCTTAACCAAACAAAATAAATAAACAAGTGCATACATATAATGTAATATCAGTTAACACATTGCATTTCAGTGTAAGTCAATTTTTTTACCTGTTTTCTCAGCTGCACTTTTCTCCTTTTGTGTTAAGTCCATACTGTTAGTAGGTGAACCCAAGCTTCTTGACTTAATAACTATGATAAATGTTGATACATATGTACCTAGATGTGGATCTTAATGTAATATGTCTTGAATGTCTTACACTTATGTAATGCTTGGGTTATTAATGAAATGAGAATGTTTGGTTGTGATTTATAATGTTTAATATTTCATTAATGAGTTGATATTGACTTGATTATATAGGTGTGTGATTGTTTGAATTGATACACATAATGTTATATTAATGAATTCATTCAAACTTGGTTAAGTGAAGTTCACATGCGTCCGACTGGACCATGCGCCCCAACAGTGGTCATGCGTCCGAATGGCCATGCGACTGAGTGTCCATGCGCCTAAACAGTTCATACGCCTGAACAACTTCATGCGACTGACTCAGCCGCACGACTAAACACTCAGTCGTGCGAATGGATCAACCGCATGGCTCAATCGTACGAATGAACAATGCTTATGGTTCAATCGCACGAATGAGCAACCCTAACCTATAAATACCACCTAATTCGTGGAAAAACGTAACACTTGATATTATTTCGACTGCAGACGTACCCTAGCCGTCCAGAAACCTCCAAGAACCTGTTCCAAGTTCACAGATCGCATTACATCGATTCTAGATCGTTCTTAACGTTTAGATTCAATTGATAATTGATTCGACGTGCGTTCTCACTGATTGGATCGCCAATCAAATAGGATTCCGTACTATTTGAGTTGGTATACACGTTAATCAGTTAGTATTTCGTGCAATACGCGATCCTAACAAGTGGTATCAGAGCTTTGGCTCTTGATTACGTGTGATTCAATCGTTTTTGATACAAAAGTTGTGTTTTTTTCACTAAAAACGCAATCTTTTCGTGTCAAACGGTGTCTTGGACGTCCCCTGCTCATAAAGTTTTGGTTTTTCCGGCATACGGCGATTAGGGTTGGTGAAAATTCGGGTTTTTACGGCCAAAACACCTTAAATTTCGAAATCCAGCAGCTTCAGTCGCACGGTTGACTCAATCGCACGATTGTACTCGTTCGCATCCCTCAGACGTACGATTGGACTCATTCGTACCTTCATACGTACGACTAAGCAGACAGTTTGCATTGTTCAACCGCATCAGTTCATTCGCGCGACTGAACCATTTGCATGGGCTCAGTCGCACGATTGAACCATTCGCATTGTTCAATCGTAGGGGTAGCCCAATCTCACAGCTCCATTTGCACTAGTAAAACAGGTTGTTTAAGACACTAAAGTTAATCGAAATGGAGGATCAGTATTCAGCGTTTACAGCCGGGAAGGACTCACGTATTCAGAACTTACTGCTACTGGAGAGTGAAGTGGGAAATCACAATAAACCCCCGAAGCTTTTAACATTAGATGAATTCCCCCACTGGAAACAACGTTTTGAGATCTACTTAAATGGAGTAGATCCTAATATGTGGGAAGCAATTGAGACGGGGTAGTATGCCAGTAGGTGCTTATGGGGTTAAACTTACATTAGGTGGCATGACCGATGCACAGAAAGTCAAATATAATGCTGAAAAGAGAGTGTATGTGTTGCTTACTCAGTTTATCCCTAAGTATGTTTTCCATCAATTCTCTGAGAATAAGCAAGCCAAGAAGTTATGGGATGAGCTGGAGAAAAGGTATGACGGGAATGCGTCATCGAAGGCTATTAAAGCTAAAGAGTTAAAGAATGAGTTTGGCAACTTCTCATCGATGGGTAATGAGAGTTTAGACGATGTCATTGATAGATTCTACCATTTGATGAGCGAGCTGCACACGCATGGTGTCACAACGACCATGGAAGACAAAGTGTCGAATTTTGCAGACGGGTTGCCAGAAAGTTGGGCTTCTTTTGTTTCAAATCTGAGACAGAATGGATTGCTAGCGAGGTTGGACATCAATGATTTCATTCTAAAGTTGCGAGAAGAAGCCCTAAGGATGAAGTACCGAGCTCAAAAGTCTTCATATACTCAGAATCCAGCTCTGTACAATGCTACTCCACAAGTCAAGACATCTGGAGCACCACTTCAGACCGCCTTTGTGTCAAGCTCATCTGGTCCTTCACAAGCCTCTACTTCAGGATCAGAAACGTCAGGGTCTTCTAGTACCCAATACATTGGATCTGAAGCAAATGCTACAAGACTGAAGACCGAGAATCTCGGAAACGTGACGGTAGAAGTAGCAAGAGAGCACATGGATCTCTTAGCAGCAATAGTCCACTACTATGATGGACTTGTTGCTGGGAAAATTGGAAACTGACATCTGGCAGACGAGGACTACGAGCAGGTAGATGAGACAAAGCTGGAGAGGATGGATATAATGTGGGCCTTAGCAAGTGTTGTTCCGAGAGCTAAGAAGTTTGTGAAGAAGACCGGACAAAACTTGGTTGCTACTAAGGACACTACTTTTGGTTTTGACAAGAGCAAGGTGACCTGTTTCAACTGTGGAGAAAAGGGGCATTTCAAACGAGAGTGTGTGAAGCCCAAGAAGACTGGAAACGGGAATCCATTCTCGTCCTTCACTCGTCAAGATAAGCCTGCTAGCAGTCCTACTTCATCAAGCAAGGATCCAAAAGCCTTGACTGCTCATGATGATGAAGGACAGGACTAGAGTTTTCGGTTTGTCTCTCTGGGAGAATCCAATATTGCTAGTGTGGAAGACTTAGATGATGATTCCGCGAGTGAAGGAGATATTGCAGTAGAGCTCGTGATGTCAAACATTGAAGAGACTGCAACTGAGGTCAACTGCAAGCCTGAAGAAGGGACAACAACAACAACGACAGAATCACCAGAACCAGAAACATCAGATGCTGCGTTGATGGCTGATTCATCAGAACCTCCTCAGGTAAGTACTACTGACCAACTTTTCAAAAATCATGCTTGTTCTGATTGTAATAAATTTAGGAAAAGCATAGATCTGAAATTTGCTAGGTTATTAGATCATAACGATAGCTTAGTAAAAGATTTGCAATTGTGCACTAAGGCAAATAGAGTATTAAAACAAAATGAGCATAGTTACAAAGAAAAGATAGATCTTTTGAATAAACAGCTTAGGGAAATAGAAGTAGTAGCCTTTAACCAAGCAAATGACATTAGGTACTATCTTAACTTTCTAGAAGACACTAAGAAACAAAAAGCAGTTTTAGAAGTAGAAGTCAATTTATTAAAGCAAAAACTGCACAGTTGGACAAGTTCATCTCATATTGTCCAACACTTAGTAAGAGAGCGCAACAATGGGGAGGGTTTGGGATATAAAGTGGTTCCACCACCATCTGAGACCTTGATGAACACTAAGAGTAAACCAATAAATAACAATCCAATCAAGGATCATGTGGTGTCTAATCCTCTTGTAAGTGATCCAGATTCCTCATGTACTTCAAATGAATCTTGAACAAAACAAAAGGAGGCCACTTCAAAGGCAAAGGGTAAAATGCCTTGTGTTAATCTGGAAAAAGAATTTGAAAAGGTTAATATAAAGTCAGGGTCAAACAAAGTCAAATCTAAACCTAAAAAAGACTGTTAATGTTAACCTATCACGAGTTTCATGTCAAAGTCCGGTTAACCAAAATGGAAAAGATGTTAAGAATGTTAAAACAATTAAGTTTGTTAAACAAGATAAAACATCAAAAGAAGTTGAGTCAAAACCCAAACATAACAATGTCACTAGGGTGTCACACACGTCTCCACATAGGCAGTTCAATCATAAAGTTGATAGCAGGTCATGCTACAACTGTGGAGAGTGTGGACACATTGCTTCTTACGGTCCTTACTATCAGACACCTAGGAAGAAAGTTGAACTTCAGGAATCAAAACCTAGGACTTCTAAGAGGAACTCATTGACTCCACCTAGAAGAAATAGTGAACCCAAAGTTCAACCCATTAGCCAGTCGTCTGTTTATCACAAACAGGCCTTACACAAATCTGGCTTATGGAAAGAAAAGTCAGCCTCTATGTCTGATAATGAGGACAAGAAGTCACCTGAGCTACCCTCATCTTCTAAGGGTCAATGGGTTGAATTCATGATGTGTGATGCCTCTAGGAAACCCAAGCCAGTAAAGGCTCGGGTTCCTAACCTGAACTAATGCTTTAAATTGACTGTGCAGGGTGTTCGCTACAGTGCTGAAACCAACACGTGGATTGTAGATAGCGGAGCATCCAGGCACATGACAGGAAACAGGGCACTCTTATCAAACGTCAAACAAATAAAAGGAGGGCATGTTTCTTTTGCTGGTAACAAAGGAGGTTACATCACAGCTCAAGGAGAAGTGGGAAATCAGAAAGTTAAGTTTGATAAAGTGAACTACGTTCAACAACTTCAAAACAACTTACTTTCTGTTTCACAAATATGTGACAAAGGATTTAAGGTTATATTTGACAACAAGAAGTGTTATGTCCTGAAGAAGGACTATGTGATTCTGGAGGACCAAGTTTTGATGACAGCTTCAAGATATAAAGATCTTTATGTTTTGGATCTCTCAACGGCTTCTACAACGGATCATGAAGTTCAATGCTTCTTATCAAAGGCTATTGAGAAGGACTCCATTTCCTGGCATAGGAGAATGGGACACATAAATCAACGGAAGATGAATCACTTGATCCAGAATGATCTAGTGAGAGGAGTTAACGTCAAAAATTTTCAACTTCCGAATTTATGTGTAGCATGCAAGAAAGGCAAACCGACGAAGAAGTCTCATAAGGAAAAGAAAGTTCATTCTATCGACCTTCCTCTTGACCTTCTTCACATGGATCTGTTTGGTCCAGTCAGTACAAAAAGTATTGCAGGTGACTTGTACTGCTATGTGGTTACTGATGACTACTCAAGATTCTCTTGGGTAATGTTTCTGAAGTCCAAATCAGAAATATTTGAGTCTTTCAAGGAATTAGTAACTACACTGGAATCTCTCTACAAGCTGAAGGTAAGATAGGTACGCTCAGACAACGAGACCGAGTTCAAGAACCAGTTGATGGAGGCTTACTGCAAGAAAAAGGGAATTGTACACTAGTTCACTTCTGCCTTCACGCCTCAGATGAATGGCGTTGCTGAGAGAAAGAATCGCAGTTTGATAGAGACAGCACGGACAATGCTAGTAGACTCGAAACTGCCTATCCAATTCTGGAACGAGGCAGTGGCAAATGCATGTTACACATTAAATCGAGTTTTAGTAGTCAAACGCCATGGCAAGACATGTTACGAGTTACTACAACGACGTAAACCTAATCTAGAGTATCTCGAACCATTTGGCGCGCCGTGCACACTACTGAAGAAGACTCCAGAAGAAAAATTCAGCGAGAAGGCTGATGAAGGTATCTTCCTAGGATACAACATACCGAACAAGAGAGTTTACAACAACTCAACGGGTTTAGTAGAAGTGTGGTGTAATGTTGATGTTCAGAGATACACCACACCATCTACTGGAAAAGGACCCGCTTACTTTTTCGACTATGATGGATTCTTCAAGTCCTTCAACATTCCTATCTCCACTTCTGACGAAGAGTTAGCTACAAGGATGATGTATGATATCTTGAACTCACCGTCACTAGATTCAGCATCATCGGGTTCACAAGGTGACTCATCTCACCACTCAGGGGGAGCACTCGAAGCAAGTGACTCCTCCTCAGAAGATGAAGTTGAAGAAAATGATCAGAACAATCAGGAGGGACAGGTTCCAATTCCTGCAAGTCCACAAGCATCTAACAGTGATGCCTCTTCGACTTCGGAACCTCAAACTCCTACTACCTCAGATACAGAACTAAATTTTCATAATCTTGACTCTGAGGTAGTTGTTCCCACCACTCCAGGATCACGTCTAAATGTCTATCATCCCCTAGACAATGTCATTGGGGATGTCAGATCAGGAGTGCAGACCAGAAATTAGTTGTACTCAGCTGATTATGCCTCGGTAATGGAAAAAGGATACATTCCCGACGGTGCTTATCATTGTTTTGTCTCGCAGGTTGAGCTAAAATACGTCAGTGAAGCACTGAATGATGAGGCATGGGTGAGTGGACTCTGGTAGATAGACCTAAAGGTGCTAAGGTCATTGGCACCAAATGGGTCTTGAAATGCAAGAAAGATGACCAAGGCGTAATTATCAGGAACAAGGCTCGACTTGTAGTTCAAGGGTTTCGACAAGTCGAGGGCATTGATTACAATGAAGTGTTTGCACCCGTGGCAAGGATGGAAGCCATCCACATCTTCCTTGCCTATGCATCGTATATAAAGATTAAAGTTTATCAATTGGATGTGAAGAGTGCATTCCTTCATGGTGAAATTCGAGAGACAGTGTACGTCAGTCAACCCGAGGGATTTGAAGATCCATATCATCGAGACAGAGTTTACAAACTCGACAAGGCTTTATACGGGCTTCATCAAGCTCCAAGAGCCTGGTATGAGAAACTCTCAACTCACCTTGTGAAACATGGATTTCGCAGAGGGGTTATTGATTGCACACTGTTTATCAAAGAGAAAGATGGTGATTTGCTGCTTGTTCAAATCTATGTTGATGATATCATCTTCGGATCAAAGAATGAAGAGTTATGTAAAGAGTTTGAAGCAGTAATGAAGGCTGAATTTGAGATGAGTGCCATGGGAGAGATGAAATTCTTTCTCGGGTTACAGGTGGATCAGACACCAAAAGGAATTTTCCTACATCAGACCAAGTATGTTGGAGAAATTCTTAGTCGGTTTGACATGGAGAATGCTTCTGCAGCTGGGACTCCACTTGCTACAAACCATGATATAGCACCTGATGAAAATGGAGATCTGGTCGATGCAACCATGTACCGAGGAATGATTGGATCTCTCATGTACCTCACTGCCTCAAGACCTGACATCATGTATGCTACGCGTCTATGTTCTAGATATCAGGCTAAGCCAAAGGTTAACCATCTGATTGGGGTCAAAAGGATATTTCGGTATTTGAAGGGTACTCCAACACTTAGGTTGTGTATTTGAAGGGTACTCCAACACTTAGGTTGTGGTATCCTCATGATGATGATTTTGAGCTCACGACGTATACTGACTCGGATTACGGTGGCTGCAAGATAAATTACAAGTCTACATCAGCACGGTGTCAATTCTTTGGGAGGAGATTAGTGACATGGCAGTGTAAGAAGCAGACCTTGGTTGCATTGTCAACCTGTGAAGCCGAATACGTTGCTGCTGCAAGTTGCTGTTCACAAATCAATTGGATTCAACAGCAAATGCGGGACTACGGTTTAAATTTCTCTTCTACTCCTATTTTTGTTGATAACTCTGCTGCAATTGCAGTAACTAAAAATCCGGTACAACATCCTAAGACCAAACACATCGGCAAAAAATATCATTTTATACGTGAATGTTTTGAAAAGAATTTAATCAATGTGGTAAAAATAAACACTGATTTTCAACGCGCTGACCTCTATACAAAGGCTTTTGACAAACCACGTTTTCTATATCTGTTAGAGGTCAACGGCGTTAAAAAGAAAAGTGATGTCATTCCAGATGATGACCATGTGTAGTCCGATGCATTTAGTCTAAGTTTTTTTATTTTTTCTTTTATTTCCTTTATTATTCTATTTTATGTTTAAATTAAATATATGTTATTTAGCTGTCTATTAAAATTCTAAAAAACGTAAATCGGTTACAGTTTTAGAATTTTAGGGGGAGAATAGGTCAGCCAGTAACAATAAAAAAAACGAGGGAGAAGGAGAGGCTAGTTGATAGAAAGTAGATCGTATCTGTGATACCGATTCAAATACTTTGGATAATGATAGTACACAGAAACAAATCAAGCGGGACTTTAAAAGTTTAAATTAGATAAGATGCCAAATTCAAAGTATAAGTCTGTGTAGACTGAGCAATATAAAATGAAAAATGATAGAAAAACTGGTAACTACTAAGGTAACACAACGAAAGTAGACCTAGAGGTTACTAGACCACAGATCATATGTCGGTAGATTCAACACAATAGACGATTAGGCCTGGCTGGTGATCTCAAGATGAAACTAAGTTGTTTAACTAACTGTGGGTTCTCATCTTATCACTGGTTAACACAATCAACAATATTCCAATAAGGGGTGACGAGCATATAAACGCCACAAATGATAGCGGACGACCAAAAATAGAGCAAAGCACGAAAAAATGAAAAGCAAACGCTATCAAGCTAATAGCTGATGTTGTTGGTGCGTTATGTGCAAAAAAAAAATAAAGATGCTCTAACAAGAAGATAGGTTGTGTGCCTCTCTGCTGTACGATGGCACTGACCTGAGGATAAGCATAACCTAGATATTCTAGAATTCATTGTTGTTTGCCGCCTCTCTGCTGTGCGATGGCACTGACCTGAGGGTTGGCTTCTCTTTGAAAGCTCAAAGAGTAGTCTCTTCTTGTCACAATACCCGTAGACCACTCAAAAGCTCCTGAGGAATGTTGATTACCACATAAGCGTGGGATCCACAAATGTTGGTTGAAATAATTAAACTTTAAACTATCACGAATCTGTGTCAAAAGTCTGTGTATGGATTTAAGAGGACCAGCATACTGACAATCATCGTGGCTACAATTCTTGAAAGTCCAAATCAATGTGGGGATCTAATAGTACTAGTATGATTTCCTAAATTTGCTAATGACTCTGGATGAAAAACAAGAAGTGAGCATCAAAAAGGTTTTGAAAAGATGTCCTAAATGATTTGACTTGCCTGTATGATTCCAAATTGAATCGGTCCAGTTATGGTCAAACTAAATTGAAGCTGCCTATTCTGGAACCGAATCCTGTAGATTTCTATCTTAGGATTTACACCTCACAAAAAGTCAAAAACAAGTTTATTTTTGTACTTCAGTTTATTTCTATTTAACCAGTCAATTCAATTTGTTTAATATCGGACTACATCATGGAATTCAAAAAGGAGTAAATCACGTAAAAGGGTCATGTCTGAGGTGACCACATGTGTTTGCAAAAGGTAAATGGGTCACGTATGAGGTGACAAAGTGTTTAAAAGGATCACGTCTGAGGTGATCAAAAGTTTTTCAAGTTAAAATGATCATGTCTGAGATAATCAAATGCTTATAATGTTAACTCAACAGTTTAAAAGGGTTTAAATGTCAAATGGTCATAAAGGCAGAAAATTTCATGAGTATGACCCATTCGCACGACTGGACCATGAGTTTGGGCCATTCGTACGAATGGACCATACTCATGCCTTCTATAGCCGAATGGACATGAGTATGGACCATTCAACCGAATGGCTTATACGAATGACCAAGCCGGCCGATTGAAAGTGAGCGAATGAACAAGACGCACGACTGAACTCTAGTCGGACGACTGAAGGGGGGCGACTGAACCAATCGCACGACAGAGGCCCATTCGCCCGAATGAAATGAGCGTATGAGGCCAATCGTATGATTGAATTCAGGTTTAGTATAAATAGAGGGGGAGTCGGTTGCAGAGACTCATCACTCCCAAATTTGCCCTAATTCGCACGACTTAGCGTTACTCTGCCAAATTTTCGTTTGATCACTACAAATCATTGATTGTTGTGTACTGACCATCTGCACTGATTATACAGGTATATTGCGGTGCAAATCCATAAGTATATCAGAAAACCGAAGCTTGGTTGGACTAATAACCTAACGAAATTAAGTAAACTAATGAAATCAAAGTTATTAGGTGATAAATTAAATGATTGCGAGTCTAATGAACTAGAACACGATGTATAATCTTAAAAAATGGTCAAAATTGAATTTGAATTGAACAGCCAGAAGGTCATGCGAATGGACAGGTTGATGAACTTTAGTCGCACGACTGAGGTGTGCGAATAACTAAACCGCACGACTAACCATGTGTATGAGTTCAGTCGCACGACTGGTGTAAACGCATGAGTTTACATACGTATGAGTCTAGTCGCACACTCAATCGTACGTATGAGGTCATTCGCACGACTGGATCTTAGTCGCACTGCTCATTCGCACGACTGGATCTCAGTCACACAGTCTCATTCGCATGACAGAAAAGAATATTTTCAAGTTCAAGTGATTCAAGATATTTTTAGCCAACGGATACTAATATTTATATTTATTGTGTAACAGATGGCGAGTCGCTGGACTATGAGTACTAAGCACAACATTTGTGCTCATCTGGATCTGACATCCAGAAATGCTTCAGACTTTTCTAGCATTAGCACATTTATGAGGAGATCAAGGATTGCTCATGCTATATCTGCTCCATGTACACCGTATCGCTCTATTCAGCAGGCCTTCTGGGAAGGCACTGTTGTTGACAGATCTTCTGAGCCTTATCGTATCAGGAGTATTATTTTTGGAGAGGCCATTGAGATCACGGAGGATGATCTCAGGACTGTGCTGCTGTTTGGGGACGATGCTGACTGTCCCACTAGACTACACCCCCTTACTGTCAGAGGATGTTTCTTACGAGCTAAGTACTCTAGGGACATCAACGCTGGGGTGCTCAACAAGAGCAACCTGTGCCCTCAGTTCAAGTACCTCGCTCATGTGCTGCTGAAGTGCATAGCGTCAGGAAGGGAGGATTTGATGAGCTGCCGGATCAGATCCAGAATGCATATGCAGCGTTGGTGCTGAACCATCCGTTCAGCTTCTCCAGGATGATATTCACCTACTTGGTGGAGAACATTAAGGTGAAAGGGAAGGAGGGCTTCTGCATGTACCCTCGATTCATGCGGATGATTATTGACTAGAAGCTCCCTTCCTTGCCGAAGGAGAAGGAAGATGCCGTGGTGCTTGAGGTGATGGATGATACCACCTTAGGCAGGATGAAGGTGTACAGGGGGAAGCAGGTGAAACCCCCTGTCAGGCGACTATTTGGGCATCTGGCCCGTGAGGATTATGTGGCGCCAGCTCGGAGGAAGTGGCGCCACGATGACAGTGACTCGGACGTTGAGCAGATTGCTCTACCCTCCGATGACTCCGACGACGATGATCATGATGCTGATCAGGGAGGGGAGGTTCAGGGTAGACCTGAACCAGCTCCTATTCACACTGACTTCCAAATGGAAGAGGAGGAGGAGTCAGATGAAGAACCTCTGGTGCGAACGGTGGGCAGCAAGGTGGTTGCCACTGAGAGAGGTATTAGGGCGGTTGGTGGACGCCATGGGGAGTCCGGGGATGCTGCAGTTGCTGATACAGATCCATCATATACTCCGGACCCACCCAGCAGCCAAGGGGAAGCATCCTCCTCAAAGAGAACTAGGAAAAAGAGGATGGCTCAGCCTCATGGAATGAAGAGCAAGAGAAGAAGATTTACCTTGATCACCACCACAGCCACCACCACAGCTAACACTACCACTTTCATCCAGACAAACCCCAATCTTCACCACTGCCACCACCACCACCACCACTAGCCACCAAGCCGCGCCATCATCACATCCCACCCATCCATCTGAATCACCTTTACCTCCCAGTGGGGTAGAGGAACAGCTCTCAGCACTGAGCCGTATGGTGCTGAGGCTGCTGGCAACCGATGACGAGAAGACAGCTCAGATTCGTCAGTTGATAGATCTAAAAGCTGCACAATCTCAGCAGATTTCTCAGCAGGCTCAGCTGATTGAGCAGCAGGCACAACAGATGGCTGCTCAGTGCCAAGAGATTGCACAACTCCAAGAGCATAAAGTTCTATCAGCAAAGAAGATAGAGGAGTTGGAGGATGCCAAAAAGACTATCATGCTCAAGCTCAAAGGAACTAAGGATGAGCCTCTGAAGATAAAGGAAAGGGATGGTGATGACGATGGTGATGACGATGATGAGGATGAGGATGAAGATAGTGATGATGATGAGGCAAACGATGAAGAAAAGACAGAAGAAAGGCTGAATGATCATGATGATGAAGGAGGAGATGCAGCTGCATCTGCCTCAGCTCAGGGTCAAGAAAGACGTTCAAAGAGAAATCAAGACCAACAAGCCTCGTCGTCCGCCTCACCTACTGATGAGCCAGCGATTCAGGACAAAAGTAATGATTAGACGTTTATGTATTTGATAGCTTTTGTACTTGAATCATGTATTAAACTTATGTACTTAATGTTTATATAATGTTAATGTATTTCTGTTTTGATTATTAACTAATGTTTGATGTGTTACATGTTTAAATCAAGCAGATCCAAACTTTCAAAGGGATGAATACGATGTTGCTCCCCTTCAGCAGGTCAAGACTCAACTTACTATGATTTTTGATCTGCAAGGGATCGTCAGGAGATCAGTGAGTTATACCCCTAAAGAGGGGGAAATAATTCATGATCTTACAAATAAGCAACTGGCTGAAATGTTCAAGCTGAATCCTGATGAGATTATCAAGGATGCTCCTACTTTTGAGTCAACCAGTGACGAAGAGCTGAACGACATTGATGAGATAGAGATTGAGGATGTAACTGCAGAGCATTATCCAGAGTATGCTGACCAAGAAGGAAATATGGTGCCCAACCTGGGTGATTCGCTGGTTAGTGAAACATTTGAGATGCTGGATAAGATGGAGCAAGAGTCCGAGAAGAGTGAGGAACAGGCCCAAGCCTCGTACGTCGATGTTAACATCAGAAAGGCAGAATGGGCTGCATGTTTTGAGGAAATCCGAGCCCAACGCGCTGCTCCTAAACCGAATGTCTACACCAAGCTCTACAAAGTGAAGAAACATCACAAGGTGTCAGGAAAGATTATCATGTGGGCACATTTTGAGGATCTTAACGTTTACGCCATAAAGAGAGAGAAGGGTATTGAGTACTTTAGATTCTCACAACGACCATGGAAGACAAAGTGTCGAATTTTGCAGACGGGTAGCCAGAAGTTGGGCTTCTTTTGTTTCAAATCTGAGACAGAATGGATTGCTAGCGAGGTTGGACATCAATGATTTCATTCTAAAGTTGCGAGAAGAAGCCCTAAGGATGAAGTACCGAGCTCAAAAGTCTTCATATACTCAGAATCCAGCTCTGTACAATGCTACTCCACAAGTCAAGACATCTGGAGCACCACTTCAGACCGCCTTTGTGTCAAGCTCATCTGGTCCTTCACAAGCCTCTACTTCAGGATCAGAAACGTCAGGGTCTTCTAGTACCCAATACATTGGATCTGAAGCAAATGCTACAAGACTGAAGACCGAGAATCTCAGAAACGTGACGGTAGAAGTAGCAAGAGAGCACATGGATCTCTTAGCAGCAATAGTCCACTACTATGATGGACTTGTTGCTGGGAAAATTGGAAACTGACATCTGGCAGACGAGGACTACGAGTAGGTAGATGAGATAAAGCTGGAGAGGATGGATATAATGTGGGCCTTAGCAAGTGTTGTTCCGAGAGCTAAGAAGTTTGTGAAGAAGACCGGACAAAACTTGGTTGCTACTAAGGACACTACTTTTGGTTTTGACAAGAGCAAGGTGACCTGTTTCAAATGGTCTTAAATAAAGAGGGAAAAATGGATACTATTAGGGTATTTGACCCAATGTGGCTCACTAACTTGTCTGCAAATGATGTCTACACATTATACAAGTGGCCACTATTCTATGACTCTCAAGATATTGTACAAGCTCTACAGTTCCAGAACGTTATAAGACTCTGCTTTGCATTTGAGATACACGCAAGAGTCACAAAACAAGAGAAGTACAAAAAGTATGAGGAGGTAATGAAGAAGAAAGACATTAGATAGATCTAGGTCCAAGGGGAGTTTGTTGATACATACGTACCTAGATGTGGATCTTAATGTAATATGTCTTGAATGTCTTACACTTATGTAATGCTTAGGTTATTAATGAAATGAGAATGTTTGGTTGTGATTTATAATGTTTAATATTTCATTAATGAGTTGATATTGACTTGATTATAAAGGTGTGTGATTGTTTGAATTGATACACATAATGTTATATTAATGAATTCATTCAAACTTGGTTAAGTGAAGTTCACATGCGTCCGACTGGACCATGCGCCCCAACAGTGGTCATGTGTCCGAATGGCCATGCGACTGAGTGTCCATGCGCCTAAACAGTTCATATGCCTTAACAACTTCATGCGACTGACTCAGCCGCACGACTGAACACTCAGTCGTACGAATGGATCAACCGCATGGATCAATCGTATGAATGAACAATGCTTATGGTTCAGTCGCACGAATGAGCAACCCTAACCTATAAATACCATCTAATTCGTGGAAAAACGTAACACTTGATATTACTTCGACTCCAGACGTACCCTAGCCGTCCAGAAACCTGCAAGAACCTGTTCCAAGTTCACAAATCGTATTAGATCGATTCTAGATCGTTCTTAACGTTTAGATTCAATTGATAATTGATTAGACGTGCGTTCTCACTGATTGGATCGCCAATCAAATAGGATTCCGCATTATTTGAGTTGGTATACACGTTAATCAGTTAGTATTTCGTGCAATTCGTGATCCTAACAATAAATACTTATTTTAAAAAAGCAAGTTATCTTCATTTACTACAAAGTTTTATAAGCGTCCTTTAAATGTAATGTCACGTAACTCACGCGCACTTTAATGTAAATTATATATGTACCTCTATCTTCATGCTGAGTTGTTTCATCCTGTGTTAAACCCAGGCTATAAGACGGTGCACCAAAGTATCTCGGATAATAAACTATAAAACAGGAACACATAATTCACAGTCAACATTTTTAACCCAGGCTATAAGACAGAAGACCATGTTCATGCCATTATAAAATTTAGGTTAAATTTTATTTTCCAGCGGGGTAACCAAAGATGAATAATATGCATCAACATTGTAATTTAATGTAAAGTGTATGTAACTTTATGTTTTCATGCTGATATAAAATTTAGGCTATAAGACGGTGCACCAAACTTGTCTGGATTATCAACTTTGTTACACTTATAACATTAAAATGTTTTATTTTAAACTTCTTTTCCCTTTTCCTATATTATCCATAATGTAAGGAGGTGTAACAAAGATTCTTCACATATCGACTATAACACACAAAATATTAATTTTAATATATTAACAAACCTAAATAAATTAAGAACTTCATACATATAATTTAATATTCAGTTAACACACTGCATTTCATTATAAGTAAATTTTGATGTACCTTTTTTTCAGCAGCACTTTTCTCCTTTTGTGTCAAGACCATACTATAGGTGAATCCAAGCTTTTTGACTTAAGAACTATGATAAACAAAGTACTTATTTTAGTAAAGCAATATATCTTCATAAACTCCAAGTTTCACAAGCCTCATTTTAATGTAATGTCATGTAATTCACGCGTAGTGTTAGGTAAATTATATATGTACCTATATCTTCATGCGGAGTTGTTTCATCCTGTGTTAAACCCAAGCTATAAGACGGTTCACCAAACTTTGCTGGATTATCAACTATAAAAGAGGAACACATAATTCATAGTCAACATTTTAAACACATGCTTTCACACGATGCACCTTGTTCATGGCAATATCAAATTTACCCCCTATTTTTTTATTCCACTAGAGCAACCAAACATGAATTATATGCATCACCAATGTAATGTAATGTAAGTGTATCTGAACATGAGAGTGCAATATAAGTGTGTAACCTGAATTTTCTAATGGTAGTGTATGTAACATGACTTTGTAATGTAAACATAAATAAAATGCATTATCAAATTTTTTTTCAGTGAATCAAATTTAGGTTACATTTTTTTTCGGCCAACCAAAACAGGACCATTTACATGAAAAATATTCTTGTGTGTAAAGCCCACACTGTAGGCAGGTATATAAAACATTCTTCACATATCAACTATAACAAACATAATATTAATTTCACTATCTTAGCAAACCTAAACAAATTATCAACTTCCTCCATTTAATGTAATATAAGGTAACACATTGCATTTCAGTGAAACTTAATTTTTATCTACCTCTTTTTTCAGCTGCACTTTTCTCCTCATGTGTTAATCCCAAACTGAAAGGCGGCCACCCAAGTTGCATGACTGATCTACTATAAAAGAACAACATATATTCCACATTCAGCTTAGTTTACATGACTTTACATACGCAGTTGGGTATGTATTCGATACATTGTACGTCAGTGTAATCAATCCAAGTTAATATTAAAACTCCAGTTTTATAGCCATTGTTTTCTTTTACGGATTGATTTTTATATTAGCCAAAAATAAATATTAAGATTACCTTTATCTGTAGCCAACTTTCCATCCCTTTGCGTCACCCCCAAGTTGTAAGAATTTTTCTGCGGCACTGGTATTCAAAATACGATTTACAATATGTGTTATACGTTTCTAAACTTCCAAAAATGATGGACTGTATTTGGCTACCTTTAATTCTTTTTTCTTCCAACTTTTTGGCAAACTGTGCTAGAATGTTTTTTTGTTTCACCACAGGATTCTGCTCCCCACTTCCTTTGCTCTCTAAACCTACTATGCAGCATAGTTTACAATTAATGTCGTAAACAACTTCTATATGACTCATTTACTATCTACCTACTTTAGACGAACCTTTATCACAGTTCTTTCTTTCATCAACCATACCTACATCCATCACATCCTTACTCCCATTTTTTTCAGTTGTATAGTCCAATTTTGGCCCGAACTTGAATCTATTATTTATTATTTGACTTTTAGTGTAACCTGTATCAAAGTTATTGCTTGTCACTTATACACTTTAGACGAAAACCATTTTTTCTAACAAAGAAATTACAACTCAATCATGTGGACCTTTTGTTATTTTACTCCCACATTCCTTATTAACAACTCCCGTTTTACCAACTTTAATACCTACTCCCTCCGCATCCTCTTCCTTTCTTCTATTTGCGTTTGTATTCTCACTTTTCCCTCCTGACTTTTCTCCATCTACGGGAACTGTACAGAAATTTTTTTAATTTTTGAGATATATTATGGGCGTCTCATAATTGGTTTTTCAATTCAATTACATTAGTGTAATCATATTTTCTAATAATTAAAACATACATATTATTTAATGTTAGTAAATCGGGTTTTCATTCATACCTTCATGTGTAATGTTTGTCGCGTTATCCGCCACTGAAACCTTTGCCGCTTTTTCAACGGTGCCCTTTCCTGAAATGTTGTTTCAGTCATTTTTTTCAGATATTTAAGTTTCTATTTTAGAGACAGCTGGACAAAATGCCAGAAATATATTTTATCATTACGTCTAATCTACTAACCTGCACATTTGATGTCTTTTCCTCCGTACACCATTGAGCACGTATCGTCATTATGTAAGACCTCTAAGTTTGTATTCTGTGGGTAAATTACATCTTTGGCTGACCCGTGTCCTGTTTTTTTCAAAATACAATTATTAATGATAATCATTTGGACTTTTGCATATAATCTTTTAAAAGTTTAAGTACGTACCATCATTTTTTTTCTTTTCTTCATCATTCATAACATCATCTTCTTCACTTTCTATCAACGGTTGTCTCCGTTCATTTACTTCCATACAAACCTTAAATATTAAATCATCCAACCCCTGATTGTTTTCATTTTTTCCCTTCTCCTCATCAATTCCCCCTTTCATTGGCGAGCAAACTGGTTTTGGTTTATGGTTGAAGACGCTTTCAAATTTAAAAATTAACCTCTGCATTCCATCTATTTTCATATTATTGTCCTGCATTTCTAATATTCTTAATTCAAGTTCAGTCTTCAACATTATTGTTTTGCACATAAGTTCTTCTGGTCGACATAATCCCCCCTGCAATTTTTCCCACAACCTATAAATTAAATTTGTTGACATACTATTACAACTATTTTATAATTAGGTTAATTTTGTTTAACATCTGTAATTACTACATTAACCCCCCCCCCCCTCCACCCACAATTTATATTTCATACCTCCTGAACATCACTAAACGTTGCATTTTCATCTCCTACAGCCCTCTGTTCTTTTACTTTACCCCAACCATCAGGGAAAATTCATAATAAATCACCTTGACCAAAACCACCATTTTTAATTTCTATTTTTTCTCGTAATTTCAACTTGTCAAAATTCCACGTTTGTTGGTCGTAATCTTCTTTGGCTTCGAATAATCTTCTTCCATACCCATGCAGCTCATTCCATGCACATACAACAGCTACAATTAAAGGACCAAAAGGG
The DNA here is from genome assembly GCA_025215565.1 of Flaveria ramosissima. NCBI lineage: Eukaryota > Viridiplantae > Streptophyta > Magnoliopsida > Asterales > Asteraceae > Flaveria > Flaveria ramosissima. The sequence goes on along the minus strand of CM046038.1, from coordinate 9,437,021 downwards.
AAAGTTTGGTTACAATTTATTAGATATTAAAGTACATAATAAGTTACACTAATGTAATTTAAATTTGTTCGTAGGATCTTACATTAGTGTAATGAAAGAACTGAGATACTTTTTGGTGTAACTTACCGTTAGTACAGTCAATGGGCCTGTGAAAGGTTTTGTGTTTGTCATGTCCCACATCATTTTACTAGTCTTTAGCTTGCTCACCATATACGCACACCAGTTAATCTTACTAACGTCAACTCTGTTGTTAAGGCGGTAGGTGGCACTAAGCTTACATTTTCCGTGTGCATGACATTCAACCATAGTCGACAAGAACAAAGCTAAAAATCCAGCTTGAAGTAATTTATGTTTATACGACCACTGCTTGTTATCCTACCAACTATATTTGCTGGTGATATGTAAGAATCACCGTATGAACTCCTCCAATCGTTTACCTTGGAACTTCTTATATCTTCTTCCTCCAAACTATCTACAAGGATTCCTTCTCTAGGAATACCAAGCAATAAGTGAATTGCCTCCTCATCCACCTTTATCTTTCCACATGGCAACTCTATCTCCATTTTATCTTCGTTAAACACATCTACAACATAGTATCCTAGTTTTCGTGGTATTCCATCTACCTTCATTGACAAAAGCTTACCGAAGCCCATCTTTTCAACCTCATTACGTTGCAGCGTGTTCAACAATGTAATGGCTTTTGACATTGGCTTTGGTGAGCATCTATTGATTATCGACATATACTTCTTGCAATTAATATCCCTAGATTTTTTTTCTTAGGCCTTGAATTTTCGTTTTCAACTTCTAATGTACCTCTTCTCCTCTTACGACCATTATTACTAGCCACCATCATAATGTTTCCTGCCGATTATCATTAAAAATAATTTAAGCCATAGTAGGTTGATTGTTTAGTTTATACAAATACACCACTAACATCCTGGATATTATCTTTCTTAAACTATAATTACCTACTCATGTTTTCAACTATAAGGAATTGTCGAAAAGGTCAACCTACCTTTTAACCTGTCCGTGTCCTTCCTTTCATCAGAATTCTTAATCGTCATTTTGCCCTTCACACACGATCCTGTTAATATCATAATGACTCATTAATTTTATATATTTCACTCCCAACTAAAACGCATTTGAATTTCATACTCACAATGTAAAAAATAACTTACGTTTAACATTTCTGCGCACACTTGTTCCTTCCGATGACAGTATTGAAATTATTGGCATGTTCTTTTCCCTAACAGACCTTGTTTTATTAGACTAATTAATTATAGATCCCCCAAAAACACACATATGTTACTATGAGTTACGCTAATTGTAACACCCGGAAACTTTCTTTGAAGCCGATGAAAAAAGAAAAATAAATAAAGTCCAAATCCGAGGGACCAAACTTGCCAAAACGGGAGGAGGTTGAATGAGTGGGAGTATAAAAGGAGGAGGGCAGCCCACACCCTCCCCCACACTCACACATTTCAGTCATAGAGAGAAGAGAGGAAGAAAGTAGTCTCAAGCTTCGGGTTTTCGTGGATTCGAGCGTGGAAGTTGAGGTGTAGCGGGTTGGATCGAAGCTGTACTCGTCGGGGTCGTTTGTGTGAGTTCTAGGACCCCTCTTTTACACACTTTTGAATGATTTTGGGGCTGGAACACATTTAAAACCCGTTTTTGAAAAAGTTGGCCGTTAAACCCGTATGTATGCGTATGTGTATGTGTTTGATGCGGGTGGAGTTTGATTTCGGGCTTGTGTGTGCTTGAATGACATTGTGGTAGGTGTTTCTAAGGTTTAGGATGGTTGATTTGAGCTTAGAACAAGTTTGGGTGAGCTTGGAGGCCGAAAATGGCAGTTTACGTTCGGGATGAACTGCATTCTGCACCAGCTAGGGCTAGGCGACCGAATGGCATGCGACTGGAGGCCATACGGCCGAAAGGCATGCGACTGAGGTCATGCGCACGATTGCCATGCGACTGAGGTCCATACGCATGAAAGTCATGCGACTGAAGTTCATGTGCCTGTAAGGAATGCGAATGAAGGTTATGCGACTGAGGTCCATGCGCTTGGAGGCCATGCGACTGAGGTTCATACGCACAAGGGTTATGCGAATGAGGTCCATGCGCCTGGAGGCCATGCGACTGAGGTTCATTCGCACAAAGGGTATGCTACTGAAGCTCATGCGCCTGAAGTCATGCGACTAAAGGCCATGCGCGCTATGCGACTGAGAGTCCATACGTACAAGTGTCCATTTGCCCAAGTGTTCAGTCGCCTGGGAGGCCATGCGACTGGAGGGTGTCCATACGCCCAAGTAGGGCTCATACGCCCGAAAAAACAATGGTTTATTTTCTAACTTTCGGGGGAAAGTGCAGATGTAGGTTTTGACTTGAGAGATTCCTAGGGGTTTATGTAAGTTGACTTTTGAGGTCATAGATGATTTGATGGACTTGTGCGATGTATGATTGATGCTTAGGTGATGGTGTATGTGATGTATGATTGATGTATGATTGATGTATGATTGATGTATGATGATGTATGATTGATTCTTATGCATGATGGTGAGTATGATGTATGTTAGGTATGTATGATGATGCCCTGTATGGTGATGCTGTATGTTTATGTTTATGTTCCTTAACATGTGTGGTTATTTTCCCGTGGTTTTACGTTGAATGTTAATGAATGAAATGAAAGTATTATGTCACGTAAAGTGGAAGATAATGAAAGAGGAACATGATGAATGAATGCATGCATTAATGAAAGTGAAAGTAAAGAAAGGCTTGCAAGCAAAATGTATAGAGGTGCACGGCTCTAAAATGCCGTAAGCTCAACTGTGTATGGTTTAGCTAACCCTTAAGGATACATGCAGGGGTTCCAGTTTTTGTGACTGACCAACGTTGTGGTACATGGTGTATAGTGATTACTCACCTCGCTGCTGGTGCCAGGCTATGTGTAGTGTGGAAGTCATTTATGATCTTCGGCCCAGTACTCGAGTTATGCATAATGTTGGGGGTGTAGTATACAGTGGTTTATAGTGATTACTCACCTCGATGCTGGTGCCAGGCTATATGCAGTGTGGATGTCATTTATGATCTTCGACCCAGTACTCGAATTATGCATAATGTTGGGGGGTGTAGTATACGGTTGGGATCTTTTTCGCTTACCCCGGTGCTGGTGCCAGGCTATGTGCAGTGTGGAAGTCATTTATGAACTTCGGCCCAGTACCCCATTTGTTTGGGGCATAGCTGATGACACTGATCCAGATAGTGATAAAAGAAAAGATATAATGATGAACGAACGAATGAAAGTAAGAAAGTATGAATGAATGAAAGTTAATAGATGAATTATGAAGATAATAATGATATTATCTATGTGTATGTAACACCCGGAAATTTCCTTTAAATCCGACGAAAGAGGAAAAAAGAAATAAAGTCCAAAGTTGAGGGACCAAACTCGCCAACGAGAGAAACTTCGATGAATGGGAGTATAAAAGGGGGAAGACACCCCAATCCTTCTCATTTTCAGCCATCAAGAAGAGAAGAGAGAAAGAAGAGAAAAGAGGAAAAGTGTTGGGTCGGGTTGGTTCGAGTAACCAAAATCGTTGAGGAGCAAGTCAAATCGAAGCTCTACACGTCGGGATCGTTAAGGTGAGTTCTAGAACCCCTCTTTTACACATTTTTGAATGATTTTAGGGCTGCAACACATCTGAAAGCTATTTTTCGGGTTTTTGGGTGTTTGACCCGTTTTGTATGTGTGCGTATGTGTATGATTCGTTTGGGGCTTGATTTCGGGCTTGGGTATGCTTGAATGATGTCGTAGTACGTTTCTTTAAGGTTTAGAAGGGTTGATTTGAGCTCAAACGAGGTTTGGAAGAGTTTGAAGGCCGAAAGGTGCGGCTGCAGTTCGGGATGAACTGCATTCTGCATCAGCTAAGGTTATGCGACCGACTGGAGGTCCAGGCGACCGATTGGAAGGCGATTGGGTTCATACGCACGAAAGGAAGGCGACTGAGGTTCATTCGCACGAAAGTGGCGCGACCGGGGGTCATACGCATGAAGGCTATGCGACTGAAGGAAATGCGGATGAAGGCCGTGCGACTGAGTGAAATGCGAATGAAGGTCATGCGACTGGAGTCCATACGCCTGTGAGTCGTGCGATTGAGGCCCATACGCACGAAAGGTGCGCGGCTGAGGGCCATTCGCATGAAGGTCATGCGACTGAGGTCCATACGCCCGTATGTCATGCGATTAAGTTCCATACGCATGGAAGTATGCGATTGGGGGTCATGCGCCTAGAATGCATGCGACTAAGTATTCCCATGCGCCCAAGAGGTGAGGCGCCTAAACAGTCCTCATACGCCTGAGATCATGCGACTGGAGAGTTTATACGCATGGAGATCATGCGACTGGAGCGTTCATACGCATGGAGGTCATGCGGCTGGAGCTCCATACGCCTAAGTGTGGGCGCGCCCGAATAGGGTTTATGCGCCCAAGAGTTTTGAGGGACTTTGAGAGGTGATGGTCGAGATGAATCTCCCCGATGACATGATGGGCAACGCATGATGATGAGCTAATGATGATGATGTGACGCATGATGATGTGAGATGATGTATGGTTATGTGATGTAATGCGCGTGATTCGTGTGATGATGATGTCATGTGCTTGTGCACGTTGTATGCTATGCATGATGTATGTTATGGGTGTGTGATGTTGCCCTGTGTGATTGATGTCGTATGTTTTATGTTCCTTACTATTATTATGTATGTTTATCTTTCCATAGCTTTGCGTTGAACGTTAATGAATGAAATGAAAGTATTATGTAACGTAAAGTGGAAGATAATGAAAAGAGGAACGTAATGAATGAATGCATGCATTAATGAATGAATGAATGAACCAATGAAAGGCTTGCAAGCATATGTATGAGGTGAGCGACTCTGTGTCGCAACAGACTCGAAAGAGGTCCTTGTCGCGTACTCCGGTACTGTGTCAGTCTTCGGACATGAGTCGGGGGTTTGTGTACAGGCCCCGGCACAGTATCAGTCTTCGGACATGAGTCGGGGGTATTGCATGAGACAGGATCCGTATGAATGAGAAGAGGATCGCGTACTCCGGTACTGTGTCAGTCTTCGGACATGATTTGGGGGTTCGTGTACAGGCCCCGGCACAGTATCAGTCTTCGGACATGAGTCGGGAGTATTGCGTGAGATGGAATTGAGATGACGAGAAACGAATCGCGTACTCCGATGTTGTGTCAGTCTTCGGACATGAGTCGGGGGTTTGTGTACAGGCCCCGGCACAGTACCAGTCTTCGGACATGATTCGGGAGTATGACGTGAGTTAATGAATGAGAAAGGTAATGATGGAAAGAACGAATGTATGAAATGAACGTTAACGAAATATCCTAATAAAGTACGAAATGGGATCCCCGTCACTCGACCTCAGTAATCGTGGCTGAGTGCCACGAAGAGGGTAATGTCTGACATGATCTAAAAGAAGTGAAAGATAATAATGTACGATGAATGATGATTGTAATGAACGTAATGATGAAGATAATAATGATATTATCTGTATGTACGTATGATGTGTGATCGCAGGTATGTAACGAATGTTTTTATAAAGAAAGTAAAGAACGGTTTTACGAAAGAAAAGTAAGTTTTAATATAAAACTAGAAGTCACTCAGCAACGCTGACTTTAATGTGTTTCCAGTTGACAGGTATGTTGCTGAGGATGGCACGGGGCGGCTACCCAGCGTATTTTGGATGGCATCCTTATGTTTAATGCTTTTGTAATAAATGTAAAATGATATTGTTAAAGGAACGATTGTATTATTATGCAAAAGCATTTTGATGGAATGAAATTGTGTTTTTAATGTTTCCACTGCAACGATTTATGAAAGGAAAACGTAAGTATATGTTTTAGGTGCGATGAATGACCAGCTGTAAGCGTCCTGGAAACAGGGTCTTACAGTGTACGTATGATGTATGATCACATGCAAAAGTAAAGAATGGTTTTAATGAAAGAAAAGTATGTTTTATTATAAAACTAGAACTTACTCAGCAACGCTGACTTTATGTGTTTCCGGTTGGTAGGTAATGTTGCTGAGGATGGCACGGTGCGGCTACTCAGCTCTTTTGGATGGCATTCTTTCGTTTAATGTTTTTACATTGTAATGTGAACGAATGATGTTCTGAAATGAACGATTGTATTAACTTGCAAAAGCATTTATATAGAAATGAGATGTTATGATGATTCCGCTGCGTTGTTTATGAAAGTTAAATGTAATTATAAGTTTTATGAGCAATGATTAACCAGTTGTGAGCGTCCGAGGAACGGGGCCTTACACTAATGTAAACAATATTAGCTTAGCATAATTACCTATTAACTTATCCTTTTCACTTCCCCCTGCTTTTGTATTATTTAACGTTCGCTTCACACATGCACCTGTTGTTTATTTAAAGAATAAAGTCAACTTTTTTAAGTCATGAGAACATCCCCAACAACAAAATACATATGCAAAAATAGTTAACAATAATGTATCAAAAGCACATTACGTTTAGTATTTGGCCACACGCTTGGCCCTTCTGATGATAATAATAAGATGATTGGCTCCTTTAAATTGTCACCAGTCTCTGTTGTAAAGTGGATTACATGATAGTCAAATGTTTTACCACCAGGCTAATCCACTAAAAAATGTAATTTTGTAAAGAATAACTAACCGAAGTCCGTATGTTCGTCCATGTCGATCTCTATCGGGCTTCATGCTGTATTTTTAAATCTATTCAGTGATTTCTTTGCTAATCGTTCGCTAGTCCTTCCTGTTTACAAAAAACAATAGAATCATAGGAAAACACATTTCTTAAAAAAGTTTTCATGAGTCACTATAGTTGAATTTGGTTTTTACGTTTTGAACGTCTCCAGTTGTTTGACCCGCAAACATGAAAAGTCTTCTTAATAATTATGTATAAATAACAAAACATGTATATAAGTTAGAAGTTTCCTAAACCAAACAAGTTGATGTTTAACATTTCACTCACTGTAGAATTCAACCCCAAAATCAAAATAAACCATTTTCATGTTTCTTCATAGAAACAACAGTTTTATTAAATTTATTTGTTTCTGAAACTTATTTCCTACCTAAATTTCATAACAACCGAATTATTCAACATAATCTACAGTCGTGACTTAAAACAACAATTGGGCGTTTAGGTGTAAGGCCCCGTTCCCGGGACGCCTACAGTTGGTCATTCATCCCACATAAAACATATAATTACATTTGCCTTAGGAAAATATTGCAGCGGAAACATTTAAAAATTACATCTCATTTCATTATAAACACTTTTGCCAAATAATACATCATTATCCGATTACAAAATACATGTTTGCATTACATCACAAAAGCATTATAAATGGATGCCATCCTAAAAGAGCCGAGTAGCCTCACGGTGCCATCCTCAGCAATCATTACCTGCCAACTGGAAAACATATAAAAAGTCAGCGTTGCTGAGTGAGTTCCAGTTTTATAATAAAACATACTTTACTTTCATTAAAAAATATTCCTTTTCTCATGCGATCATTCATCATACGTATACACATATAATGTCATTATTATCTTTCATTACATTCGTTAACTTTCGTTCTTTTCATACGTTCGTTCTTCCGAGTGTGTTGCGACGACAGGGTCGCTCACCTCAATAGCAATCTCAACGATTGCACGCTATCCGAGTATGTTGCAACCATAGGGTTGCTCACCTCATTGCCAACCTCAACGATAGCACGTTATCCGAGTCTCTTGCAACAACAAGGTTGCTCACCTCATGGCAACATCAACGATAGCACGCTATTCGAGTCTCTTGCAACAACAAGGCTGCTCACCTCATGGGCAATCTCACTGATTGCACGCTATCCGAGTCTCTTGCAACACGGAGTTGCTCACCTCATATATGTGCTTGCAAGCCTTTCCTTCGTTCATTAATCATTCAATAATGCATGCATTCTTATTTCATGTTCCTCTTTCATTATCTTTCACTTTACGTTACATAATACTTCATTCATTCATTAACACGATACGTAAAGCCACAAGAAAGATAAACATACATCATAATAAGGAACATATCATACACAGACATCATCATCATACAGGGCAACATCATACATACATAACATGCATAAACATGCAACATCATCATCATCATGCCCAACATACTCTCTAAGGTCATAACAATCATCTTACATGCTCTTACGGGAAACTTTATGTCAAAACTTACATCTGCACTTTCCCCCGAAAGTCAGAAGTCGAACTACACTTTCCTTCGAGTGCAACAGCCCTATTCGGGCGTATGGACACCCTTCAGTCGCATGGCCTCCATGCGACTGAACATATGCGATTGGACTCATACGGATGAACATCTTTGCGAATGAACACCCAGTCGTGCGAATGAACCTCAATCGCCTCTCAATTGGCCGTATGGCCTCCATCAGTCGCATAGCTCTAGCTGATGCAGAATGGAGTTCATCCCGAACCTAATCTGCCATTTTCGGCCTCCATGCTCATCCAAACCCATTCTAAGCCTAAATCAACCATCTTAGACCTTAGGAATGCATACCACAACACCATACAAGCACACACAAGCCCGGAAACATACTCTAAACGCATCACACGCAACACACCCAAATTGGTCAAACACATACACATACAAAAACGGGTTTTTGATGCTTTCCAGCCCCAAAATCGGTTGAAACAAGTAAAATTGGGGTCCTAGAACTCATACAAACGAGCACAACGACAAGGGCTTCGATTTGACTCGCTCCTCAACGATTTTGGCCACTCGAACCAACCCGAACCGACACTTTTCCTCTTTTCTTCTTCTTTCTCTCTTCTTTCTCTCTTCTTGGCTGGTTTGTGAGTGTGGGGGAGAGGGTAAGGGCTGCCCTCTCCCTTATATACTCCCACTCACCCGACTTTCTTTCGTTGGCGAGTTTGGTGCCTCGACTTTGGACTTTATTTCTTTTCTTCCTTCGTCGGCTTCAAAATAATAAATAGCCGGGTGTTACAAGTCCACCCCCTTAAATAGGTTTCGTCCCCAAAACCTGTTATTCTTCGAACAAACGTGGATAATGCTGTCTCATTTCTTTCTAAGTCTCTCACGTTGACTCGGATCCCTTCCTGTGCTTCCTCTGTACACGCACAAGAGGAACCACTTTATTTCTCAGCCTTTTCTCCATTCGATCGATGATTGCCACTGGTTGCTCCACAAAATTGAGCCGTTCGTCTACTTCGATATCCTCCAGTGGAGCAATCATATCTTCATCAGCTAAGCACTTTCTCAGATGAGATACATAATGTCGGGTGAATTCCACTTAGCTCATCCGGTAACTCCAGTCCATAGGCCACCTCTCCTACTCGAGCGATGATTCGGAAAGGGCCTATATACCTTGGGCTCAACTTACCCCGCTTTCGAAAGCGGATGATACCCTTCCAAGGTGAGACCTTCAACATAACCCGGTCACCCACCTGGAACTCAATAGGCCTGCGTCGCTTATCAGCATACGACTTCTGTCTGTTCTTGGCTGCCTTCATGAAGGCATTAATCTTCTCAAGCTTCTCAGTCGTAGCCTCGATTACCTCGACGCTTCCCAATTTCTTCTGACCAATATCACCCCAACAAACGGGTGTTCTGCATCTCCTACCGTATAGCATCTCATATGGTGGCATACCAATGCTAGCATGATAGCTGTTGTTGTATGAGAATTCGGCTAACGGTAGGTGGTCATCCCAACTTCCCCCAAAATCAATCACACATGCCCGAAGCATGTCTTCCGGTGTCTGAATGGTCCTTTCTGACTGACCATCAGTCTGGGGATGATAAGCCGTGCTAATATGTAACCTCGTCCCCATAGCGTCGTGGAATTTCTTAATTTGGATGTAAACCAGGTGTCACGATCAGACACAATAGACACCGGCACACCATGACAAGTTACAGTTTCCCTGATGAATAGATCAGCCAACCTCTCAGATGTTGTCTCGCGGATCGGTAGGAAGTGAGCACTCTTCGTCAAACGGTCAACTATCACCCATATGGCATCGTACCCTTTTGGGGTACGCGGCAGCTTCGTAATGAAATCCATGGTGATGTGCTCCCACTTCCATTCCGGTATATCCAAAGGTTGGATCTTCCCATACGGCTTTTGATGCTCGGCCTTCACCTATAAACAAGTAAGGCACTTACTCACATGCTCCACCACATCACGCTTCATACCCGGCCACCAATAATGCTTCTTCATATCTTGGTACATTTTCGTGGCACCAGGATGAATGGAGTATCGAGTCTTGTGAGCTTCATCCATGATCCTCACGCGTAAATCCCTAAAACGAGGAATCCACACACGTCCAAATTGGGTTCTAACACCGAGTGTGTTTTCACCCAATTCCCCAACCAGACCTCTCATTCTTTCAGAGTTAAGATGATCTTCTTTCAGTGCCTCATCTTGAAACTCTTTGACTTGCTTCATTACATCAGAGGTCATGATCAACTGATAAGCTTTCACCGAATCGGCTCGGGTCTCTCCTTTCGGCTAAGGGCATCCGCATCCACATTGGCCTTGCCCGGATGGTAGTGGATCTCACAATCATAATCCTTTATAAGTTCCAACCACCGTATCTGCCTCATGTTCAGATCCTTCTGCTCGAAGAAGTACTTCAGACTCTTGTGGTTAGTGAATATGGTGCACTTCGTCTCGTAAAGATAGTGCCTCCAAATCTTTAACGCAAAGACCACGGCTGCCAGCTCCAAGTCATGAGTAGGATAATTGACCTCATGAACCTTCAACTATCGGGATGCATAGGCTATGACCTTTCCCCTTTGCATTAACACACACCCCAACCCTGAGTAGGAAGCATCAGAATAAACCACCAGATCTTCACTTCCATCGGGTAATGACAGAACTGGAGCTTGAGTCAACCTCGTCTTCAGTTCCTCGAACGCCTTCTCTTGAGCTTGACCCCATACGAACTTCACATCTTTTCGGGTCAACTTAGTCAGTGGAGAAGCAATCTTAGAGAAGTCTTGGATAAATATTCTGTAGTAGCCCGCCAAACCCAAGAAACTACGAATCTCGGATGGCGTCTTTGGTGACTTCCATTGCATAACTGCCTCCACTTTCTCCAGGTCCACCATAAGTCCGTCAGGATTCACCACATGACCCAAAAACTGAACTTCGTGCAAGCAGAACGCGTACTTGGAGAATTTAGCATACAAGTTCTCCCTCCTCAGAGTCTCCCGAACCTCCCGGATGTGACCGGCATGCTCAACCTCGCTCCTCAAATAAATCAGGATATCATCAATAAACACAATCATTGATTTATCTAGCATCGGCCGACACACACGGTTCATCAAATCCATAAAAGCAGCTGTCGCGTTGGTCAAACCAAAGGACATGACAAGAAACTCGTAGTGACCATAGCGCGTACGAAAAGCTGTTTTAGGAACATCCTGCTCTTTCACCTTCAGCTGATGGTAACCAGATCGAAGATCTATCCTTGAAAACCAACTGGCACCTTGGAGCTGATTGAACAGATCATCTATTCTCGGTAAGGGGTATCGGTTCTTCACTGTCAACTTGTTCAGCTCGCGGTAGTCAATGCACATCCTCATACTATCGTCCTTCTTCTTTACAAATAGGACCGGAGCACCCCAAGGAGAGATACTCGGTCTAATGAACCCCTTATCGAGTAGCTCTTGCAACTGCTCCATCAACTCTTTCATCTCTGTCGGAGCCAACCGATACGGTGCCTTGGCAACAGGTTGGGCACCCGGTATCAGATCACATTTGAAACTCGATCTCTCTGTGAGGTGGCACTCCTGATAGTCTTCTGGGAACACGTCTGGAAAGTCACATACAACTGGCACATCGGCTAGTTGTGGTGTTGGCGTATCCACATCCTTTACATAGGCCAAGTAAGCGCTACATCCACGCCTCATACACTTTCCCGCCACCGCCATCGAGATCACTTTCGGAATTGTAGTAACCCGATCACCATAAACCGTCACTGAACTACCGTCAGGCGCTGACAACTGAATCATCTTCTTGCGACACACAATGCTCGCCTTGTAGTCCGCTAACAATCCATCCCAAGACCCAAATCAAAACCACCTAAGGTCATTACAAACGGTCTAACGGAAAACTTATGACCCTCTAGCTCCACATCACAGTTCTCTATCATCTCATAAATCCTGGTAAACTTACCTATGGACAGTTTCTACATCAAAGGGCGCATCAACATGTCTACTACTAACAGGCAGCTTAGCACAGAAAGCAGCAGAAATAAAACTTTACTAGCACCCGAATCAAATAACACAGAAGCTAAAGTTTAGTTCACCAGAAACGTACCGGACACGACATAAGGGTCCGTCCTGGCTTCCTCCTGTGTCATGGTGAATGCCCTGCGCTCGCCCTCGGTCCTTCACCTCCCGTCTTCTTCGCCCGGAGCTCTCAGCCCTCGGCCTCTTACAATCCTTGTCATATGACCCTCTTCACCATAGTTATAGCATCGGACTATACGACAGTCCTTTGCCATGTGCCCCAGCTTCCCACATTTGAAGCATAAGTTCGACCCAAACCTGCACTCCCCACTATGCTCCCTTCCACACTTGCCACACCTTCTCAATCCCGCACTCGACGTGACCACACGGCGGTCATCCACCCGTGCCTTCTTGTTACCCGTCGAGGCATCACCCCGACCCAAACCTCTTCCTCTACCAGTTCGATCACCACCGCTCTTCTTGCCACCTTCAGTCACCACCACTGTTCTCTCATCATACAGTCTCCCCGCCAAATCCACTGTCGACCTAAACCTGCTCGGTCGAGCAGCGATCATGTGCCTGCGAATATCCGCTGGCAAACCCTAAATGTATCTTTTAATCTTCGTGACAAAGGTGTCACTTGGTCCGGCACCAGACGTGCAATCTCGTTGAATTTTGTGGTGTATTGTTGGTGTGTCATGGTTCCCGCCTCTAGTTGCAAGAACTCCCTTTCGACCTTGTCCATTTCCCGATGAGGACAAAACTCCTCAATCACCAACTTTTCAGCTAAGACCATCTCATCCTCCCAATGGCCCTGCTACCCTCGGCTTGGACAATATTGTCCCACCAACACAGAGCCGAATCCACAAAAGAGTGGGTAGCGAACTTCACTTTCTGGTCCTCTGGTTCATCATTCACTTCGCTGATATCAAGAACAGACTCCATTTCCCTCACCCACCGGTGAGCAGCAGCAGCAGTGCTGTTTCCATCAAAAGTTGGGGGCTTGCATCTCATAAACGCCCCGTAGTCACAGCCTCGTACCACCTCTTGCACGGGCTCATCTTCTTCATCTTCCTCATTGTCAGAGAAAATTGTTTCAGGCTCCGGTTGCTCCCGCTCCCCGAGGGCCCTATTCCTCTCCTTTCTTTCTCCCTCTTTCACGGCCTTGATGACTTCGGTCACCACAGACGGTAAGATGTCTGCATGACCTGATGTACTTCTTCAACAACAGCCTCCTTTACCGAGGCCCTCAGGTTTGCACTCTTATCCCCAGCCTCCGGATGAGGGGTCTCAGGTTCTTCAGGAACCACCTTCTCAACTCTAGGCCTTCCTCTTTAGGTCGCAGATCAGCATCAGGCCCACCACGACTCCACCCCTAGAAGCTTTAGGGGATCTACCACTAGCCATTCTTTATATCACACTGAAAGATTCAAACACCAACACGATCATTCAAGGAAACAACTCGGTTTATGTCAAGTATAGTAAGTCCCTAATTACAGTGGCCAGTTGTGATTAGCCACTTACTTTACTCTTCATACCCCAAGCATTACCTGTCCTAACTACATCAGTATTTAAATCTACATACAACACCTAATCACACACTATGCGCACATAAAACCGGTTAACTTTAAGAAAATACCTGATGGCACGCAGCTATTCAGATTGGCATCCCATTCCCTTTCCATCCCATTCTCAGTTTAAGTTAAGGTTTATTTTGAAAACTTACCCGTTTCACTTAAATTTTGGCTCTGATACCAACTTGTAAGGCCCCGTTCCCGGGACGCCTACAGTTGGTCATTCATCGCACACAAAACATATAATTACATTTGCCTTAGGAAAATATTGCAGCGGAAACATTCAAAATTGACATCTCAAAATACTTTTGTCAAATAATACATCATTATCCGATTACAAAATACATGTTTGCATTACATCACAAAAGCATTATAAATGGATGCCACCCTAAAAGAGCCGAGTAGCCTCGCGGTGCCATCCTCAGCAATCATTACATGCCAACTGGAAAACATATAAAAAGTCAGCGTTGCTGAGTGAGTTCTAGTTTTATAATAAAACATACTTTA